>BQKN01055486.1:44247-54247 GCA_022839385.1 Asparagus kiusianus | reverse complement strand
ATTTAAGCTCTCCTTTTGATATTATAAATATCTAAACGAGGGTGTGGCCAAGGTAAAACTCGTACCTGGAGAGCTGGGCACGCAGAGCCGAGCCACAGCAGGCTCCACAGTATTTGATCGACTTCATAGCGCCATTAGCAGCAAGACCTTACAACACTCGAAGAGTAAGAGGTGTATCCGTTTCCGTTAGCAATACTACTTTCAAGAGATTCACCACCGGTTGTACCCGTCGTGGAAGTAAAGAGGTAATACCAATGAGTACACCACTACAATCAGCTGTTGATAGAGCCGCAGAGCAGGAGATTTAACTCTAAAAGAATAAGAAAGATATCAGACAATGAGAGCACCAGAGTTCAAGGCACACAAATTTCAATTTCAACCTATAAAGGGAAGAAGTATGTGAAAATTTCTTGAACATCGACTTAGTACCAAGCAGGAGTTAGATGTATTCAGCATTAAGGACATCGCTGGAGGATAGCATCGGCATCCAGATTTTTGACGGGGCAGCATTTATCACCTATTCGGGAGAAATTTTTTTCACTACTTCAACAAGCAGCTAGAGCTAGTCTAAGTGAAGCAAAGAGATATACCCGCTGTGAAGGAAGAAATCAAAACCAGAATAGTGACAATGACAATGGCAAGAGAACTTTTACAGAATCCAGAGAAACCTAGCAGCGGAAGAATGATTTTACCCCAACAACAAGAACAACAGAAGAAAGGAGCACAATATGATTTGAGAGCGCCAAAGTAGCGCATAGTTCGGAGAACATGTTACAATCATAACAAGATCGAACGAAGAGTGGAAGAATTATTGCAATACATTAGCAGGAAGCTAGCTTGATAGAGGTCCTGGTCGACAGTCTCAGAGTTGTAATTTCGGCCAGCAGTGGGGAAATAGAGGCACTACTTGTTAATCCGAGGATTTAGGGGTCAGCATGCCAGATTTTCATTACCCAGGAGATTTGCATTATCCAGCATAGTTTATTCAGCTGTACCGCATGATCAGGGTACGAGCAGAACTTTATTCGTGATTTCCTTCTCAGTTCAAATCTAGTATGATTTAAGAAATTTACTTATCTCTTATCTTTTATACCTTTGTTGATAGGTTTCAGCTTGTGGTACATTCCTTAGATATTCCGTTGTCAGTATCTACTCCTCTAAGGGAGGGTGTCCATTCTATATGTAGGAGATGTGTTATCAAACTATATGAGTCTGAGTTAGTCATTGAGTTGATCGTGTTGTTGATGTCAAATCTCGACATCATTCTTGGTATGGATTAGCTATCATCATACCATTTTAGTATCGACTGTTTTACTGAAACAGTCAGCTTGTGAGTAGCAACCTCATAGGGTGACCGAAATGTGGAGTCATTTCTGGTATACGTCGAATAGGTGATGCTGAGAGATCGGAGTGCTGATTTGTGCGAGACCAGAGTTTTCTCAGAGTATCATGATGTCTTTCAGGACATGCCTTGATTTCCTCCAGTAAGAGAGGTTGTTTTCTGCATCGAGTTGTAGCCGAGCATAGTAGCGATATCCTAAGCACCCTGTCATACGACACCTGCTGAGATAAGGGAGCTACAGATAGAATTAGATAAATGAGTTATCATTTTAGAGTATTACTCACTGGACTATCTTTTTATTTATGGGAGCACTGATCCTCTTCGGGAGAATGAGGACAATGACTTATGATTTTGTGTAGATTTTTATGATATGAACTAGTGCACTATCCAGATTTAATAAGACTTATGTCTTGTTCAATCAGCTGCGTGAAACGCAATGTTTCTTGAAGATTGATCTTCATTTTGGGTTAATGTAGTTGCGAGTTCGGGAGATGGATTTTTCCCAAAGTCGTTTTTCCTAATTCGATATGAATCTTTCGAGTTTCTGGTTATGCCATTTGGGTTGACTAATGCACCCATGACATTTATGGATTCGATGAGTTGGGGTTTTCCGTCCCTTCTTGGACCAGTTTGTTCTTATCTTTATCAATGATACTCTCATATATTCGAGATCGGAAGTAGAACACGAGTAGCATCTCCGGTTAGCTTTGCAGACTCTACAGGAGCATCAGTTTTATACCAAGTGCAGCAAATGCGAGTTTTGGCTTTTAGAAATCAGATTTTTTTTCGGCCACATCATCAGCAGAGAGGGCATAGCCGTGGATCCGGCTAGGATTATAGCAGTTCTTGATTAGGAATCCGCCGAAGACGGAGACAGAGATTCGTAGCTTTTTGGGTTTAGCCGGTTATTATTGGAAGTCTATCCAGGACTTCTCTAAGATTTTGACACCACTTACACGCCTTAGGAAGAAGAGTGTACGGTTCATTTGAAGCATGGAGTTGCCAGAAGGCCTTGATATCTTGAAGGCTAAGCTGTCCACAGAGCCAGTTTTGACTATTCCGAATAGCGACAGGACATTTGTGGTCTACAAAGATACATCATTAGCAGATTTAGGAGGTATTTTGATGCAGACTCAGAGGGTAGTAACATATGTCTCACGGCAATTGAGAGAGCATGAGCAGAACTATACCACTCATGACTTGGAGTTTGCAGCAGTAGTAATTGCACTGAAGTTATGGATGCATTACTTATATGGAGTACAGTTTGAGTTGTTCACAGACCATCAGTGTCTAAAGTATCTTTTCTCTCAGAAGGAACTCAACCAGAAACAGAGAAGGTGGATTGAGTTTATCAAGGACTATGAGTTTGCGATTCAGTATTATTCGGGGAAGGAAAATGTCGACATCGGGTTTCGGCTTTGAGGTGCTCGTTGTATCGAGATATTCTCACCCTTAGCTAGTGTGATTTTGGACCTGAGATTTGGTGGAACCATCATACTTTTGGGAACTATTTCAGTGCAGCCATAATGGAGTGACAGAGTTGTCAGAAACTCAGTTGGAAAACTCTTAAATTCAAATCCAAAAGGAGGAACTTTCCAAAGAGCCTAAGGCTGATTGGACCGTTGGAGCAGAGGGAAGTTTACGGGTGAGGGATAGATTTGTTATGCAAGCCAATACAGAGCTTAAGAGGGAGTTGCTAGATGAAGCACATCGTACTCGGTACACAGTACATCCAGGGATCACTAAGATGTACAAGGACCTAAAGAGACACTTTTGATGGAGTGATATGCGTGAAAAGATTTCTGAGTATGTAGCTAAGTATCTTACCTGTCAATGAGTGAAGGTGGAACATCAGAGACCGGCATGAACACTTCAGCTTTTACCCATTTCAGAGTGGAAGTTGGTGGACATTTCTATGGACTTTGTTGTAGGGTTGTCGAAGTTGAAGAAAAAGAATGATTCTGTTTGGGTGATAGTGGATAGACTAATGAAGTCACAAATTTATCCTAGTAAAGAATAACTATACAACTCAGATGTATGCAAGGATATTTATTCAGTAGATAATTCGACTTCATGGAATTTTAGATACGATGGTATCGGATTAAGATTTTAGTGTTCATTCCATATTTTTGGAAGGGTTTCCAGGATTCATTTGGTAACAGATTCATCTTACAGTAGTGTATTCCACCCACAAACGGATGGTCAGACGGAGAGAGTAAATCAGATATTAGAGGATATGTTGCGGGATTGTGTCATTGACTTTTAAGGCAACCAGGAGGATCATTTTCCACTAATAAATTTTACTTATAACAATAATTATCAAGCGACAATCGGTATGACCCCGTATGAAGCATCGTACGAGAGGCCTTGCAGATCGCCTATATGATAGGTAGAGCCGGAGAAGAGTTTAATGCTTGGGCCAGAGCTTATGAGACAAATTACTGAGAAACTAACATCGATTAGAGATCAGACTCTAGCCGCTCAGAGTCAGCAAAAGAGCTATGCTGATAAGAGACGAAGACCATTAGGGTTTCAGATTAGAGATTTAGTTTTGTTGAGGGTATCACCTATTAAAGGCATTCAGCGATTCGAAAGACGGGGAAAGCTTACGCCAAGATATATTGAATCGTATCAGATTTTGGAGCGCATCGGAGCTGTGTTATACAGACTAGATCTTCCAGCATCGATGTCTAGTATACACAATGTATTTTATATTTCTATGTTTAAGAAACAATTGCATGATGTAGAGCAACAGCGAGTGTTGAACGCACCGGAGATTTAACTTCAGAATGTTTTGTCTATGAATGAAATCCCAGTTTGTATGCTTGCTAGAGAAGATAAGAAATTTAGAAACAAGATGTGTTTCCCTTGGTGACAATTCAGTGGAACCGGAAAGGAGTTGAGGAGGTTTCTTGAAAACACGAGGAGGGTATTCATCGCGACTACCCACACCTGTGTGACCAAGCAAATTAAATTTTTGTATGGCTTCTATATGACTTATGGTTACATGTATGGCGATGTTTATACTTAACACTAAAATGAGGGTACTAACACTTATCTCCTAAGTACTTGGAACATATGGTATATATATGAGGGGTTTCTTGTTTGGATTCTTCGATCGATGTACTTGTTCCATTTAGTTAGGGGTTAAGTGGGGGTATTTATATTTTTGATGGTTAAGTGTACACATCGAAGATGATTTTTGAGAGCGTGTAGATGCTATGTAGTAATACTTCCTACATTTATTAAGGAAGTGGATTGATTTATGTATGTGATTATTTGTATGGTTATATTTAGATTTAACGCTAGAATGAGGATATTTCCACTTAATTCCTAATCTTTTAGAACATATGGTATATATATGGGGGGTTCCTTGTTTGGATTTTTTCGCTCGACGTACTAGTTCCATTTGATTAAGGGTTGAGTGGGAATATAGTCATCCTGTATTGTTAAATATAAATATCGCTATGCTTGTCTAGAGTAATATTATTTGTTTAAGTATGATTTCTGAATTTCGAGGACAAAATTCTTTTAAGGGGGGAAGAATGTAAAACCCCGTATTTTTGTGATATAGATATATGAATCATTAGTGATAAATAATTCTTTTGTGGTAAATGACTTGAGGTCAGGGATATACTTGATAACAAGTTATTAGATATGTATGAGTGTAGTTTCATAGAGTTTTGTGCATTAGTTTTAGCAGAATAATAGAACATGCATGAATCTGGAATAATGTCTGCTGAGTCGACTCATGAGTCGACTTATGAGTCAACCAATGAGTCGACTTACGGACTGATTTTGGGTTTTCTTTTAGTTTGTGGGTCTTGTAGGCGTATAAAATTGCCTATAGGTCCCTTCGCACAGCTCGACGACGCCGATTCGACAAATGGACCATCGGACGACATATCCAAGCACGACCGTTATCCTGCAAACACCGAAGCCAAGCGACACGCGACGAAGTGGACTAGCGAGGCTACAAAGCCAACCAATTGCACGCGATCAACGAATGCATTCGCGTGCGGAATCAATCCAACGGTTCGGGGAGTCAACGAGTCGTCCAACCAAGAACGGACTCGAACGAATCGAGATCAAATCAAGATCAGTTTCGGACTCAAACTCAGAAGTGGAATTACTGCCAAATCGGGAATCAACAACAAATTGATTCCAGACTAAGTCAACCACAAAACCGAATCAAGTCCGAACAACGGAGAACCGGAAACAACGGGAAACGACGAAACGGACAAACACCCGGGGACTCGGCCTAAACCGAGCCACCCCAAGGTGGCTCGGCCCAAGCCGAGCCACCCTGAGGTGGCTCGGTGGCCGAGCCACCCTAGGGTGGCTCGGTGTGCACACGGGCACAGGTTCGAGTGCCTATAAATAGGCCAGGGGGTTCTTCATTTTGAAAGGTTGGAAAAAGAGGAGTCGAAGCTCTGCCGGATTCAGATCTAAACACTTAAAAAGATTGGAGCATTGGAACTTCAAGGGCTTGTCCATCCAGATCCGGTGCTCGGCGATCGTTAACGCCAAATAAGGCAAGTGTTCGAGAGGAATCGGTTCCCGGATCTCAGATCTACGTCGTTATACTCCGGATCTAAGCTTGGTTCTTAGATCCTGAGATTCGAGCGGTCGTTTCCTTGGTGAAACGATCCCTCCCGGTTATTATCTCCTTGGTGGGATAATACCCGTAATACTGCGTAGATCCGACCGGATCTAGATCTCGCGGTGGTCCACGGCAAACAACCCCGGCGCAGGCAAAGAACCCACAAAAGCGAGTGACCGCAAAACAGGAGCTCGCGATCTGTTCGACAAACAAGGAAATAAAGTTGTAATTTTCATTTCTTTTTATTTGATTTTCGTTGTAACCGGATCTTATAAAAAGACCGTATCTTTGTAATCGATAAACAATTACCAAGAGTGTACAATGGAATCAGTAATGAAGAAAGCAACAATTTTTCCCGTGAACAATCTGGCGACCACAGTGGGAGCCACCGATCTCGCTGCCGAGATCGGAGCGTCGTAGCCGCGGATCTTGATCCCGGTCGTGGAGGAGGTCGAGTACGAGTTCGACCAACAGAAGTTCGAGGAGTACGTGTCCTCGTCCGGATCAACCTCCCCCCGCAAGTCCAAGAAGTTCTCCTCCAGGAGAAAAATTCGTTGGTATGAAGATGTCGAAAACACCAACGAAGATCTCGCCCCTCTGGATGCCGAAGCTGCATTGGGTGAGATCTCTCCAACTTCCAACCAGGTCAGATCTACTCTGGCCGAATCTTCCGTTGCCGAGGGCGTGGTGACTCTCTCGAAGAGAGCCCACCAAAGGCAACGTTAACGCCTTGCGAAACAATTCGCAAAGGCAATGGAATCTGTTGACGGAGTCCGCTACAAGGCGGAGCTGAAAAACAGAAGAGGCAAACAGCCTCAACAACAGATGAACGGTGGCTCTTCCAAGCCACTAACAACGGAATGGGTTCGTGTCAAACGGAACCGTTCAACGCTGGAGGAGCGCATTCGTAAGCGTCGCGCACTATCAGCGCAGGCACGGGTTCAAGCTGAAGAAGCCCGTAGAAGGTTGCAGAAGGAGGTGACAAAGAAGCCACCACCAACCCGCAAAGTGTGGAGGCCGAAATCCGAAGTGGCGATTCAGGCCAAAGAGCAACCTCTGCAACCTTCGAAGAAGATTCAACCTCCGGCGAACCAAACGAAGCCGCCGATGATTTCCACAACTCTTCCGGGAGATCCCACAAGGCCATTCCAGAAAAGGAAGTCAGTCTTGGAGCGCCTCGGTCCACTTCCCGAGGAGCGAAGCAAAGTGCCAATTCAAGAACGTTTGGGTTCGATGAAGAAGCCCCAAAAAATTCAACATGCTGGGGGTCGCCACAACCCTCAACATGACAAGGAGTTTACGGCACCCAAGCGCACTACCTTGCGCATTGAAGTTCGAGAGCCCGCTGAAGATTCACGCCAACAAAGGCATGTGTCGAGGCGAGTGACTCTCGAAAGCCCAAAGAAGGCGATTCATCCTCAGAAGGAAACGTTGTCGTCCGATGACGATGACGTTATACCTGAGAGATCGTACCAACACACGATAGGTTGCTCCGACTTTCATACGGACGAGCTGTACTATTATGCTGGGGGTACGAGCAGAGCCAGGAAGAGAAGTCCTCATAGGCTCGAAACTCAATACCCCTGTTCCAAACTCATTCGGGCGGTGTTGTCTAAATGCAGATGCAACAATGCAGTCCCCGAGAGAGTCTCGGTGTTCGAAAGGCTCAGCACTAAAACATTAAAGCCAAGGCCTAAGCGTTTCCGACGAAGGAGAGCGGTGGTTGAAGATGGAGAATTTCCAAGCGTCACCGCTAACATGACCAACAAGGGGACATTGGCACGGGGTGATCTCGAGTCGATTCTGAAAACATCCCGGCGTCTAACCCGTTTGCAGTCCGGAGCCATCGCACGAAGGACGTATGGTAGGGTTCGGGCAAGGTTACCTTCAGAAGATGAAGAGTCAGATGCCTGCTCTGCGGTTGCATCAGATAATATCGTATCCAACAAAGGAGAACCACGCGAGTCATTCATGATAAGCGCGGAACAAGTGGCCAAGATGCTCGAAGAAGCCATGGCCAAACAACAGGAGAGCTTCAGGCTCGAGATGCAGATGGCCATGCAGACTATGAAAGAGATGCATGACCAACAACTCCAGACACTGAGGAACCAACAAGGTGAATCAAGTCGTCGTAACCAGAACAATCTGGAAGATGAGGACACAGGTGCAAATGAAACTCATAATGCCAATGACCCTCCCATCAATACAGGGGGTGGTAATGAGGATGCCAACGAAGATACAAGTGAAAACTTGAAGATCAAAAGCCTCGAGAGCAAAATCAATACCTTGATGTCCGCTCAAGAGGTGAAGAAAACGGGCATTCCTTGTCCATACCCAAGGGAGTAGGAGTCAATCCCCTATCCGGCGAAGTTTAGTCTAATCAACTTCACGCCGTTCGATGGGAAAGGTTCCCCCACTCAGCATTTGATTTATTTCAAATCACACCAGGGTGTTATCTCCGGCAATGAGCCTCTGATGGTGCGGTCATTCGTTGGCACTCTTCGTGGAGCCGCCTTCGATTGGTACCGCCGCCTCAAGCCAGGTAGAGTGAGCAGCTGGGACGATATGGAGACCATGTTCCTCACCAATTTCTTCGACGACGACACCGAGATATCCATCGGGTCATTGCTCGACGAGAAACAGAAAGACGGGGAATTAGTGGACACCTTCGTCAAGAGGTTCCGGAACAAAGCAATAAACTGTCGGGACCCGATCACTGAGGAGTTCATTCTCCAGACTTGCCACAACAACCTTGCATTGGACGTGTTGGAAGCAATAGGGACAGCACCGTCCAATAATTGGAAAGACTTGAAGGTCCGAGGGGAACAAGCCGAACGCTTCCTCCGAAGGAAGAAGGCCGAGAGGAGTCAATCGACGACAAATCCTCCGAACTCGAACTTCGCCTCCCGTGGTAAAGGAAAGACACCCGCAACGATTGTCGATGCTAATCAAACATCGCAACAGCAGTCCCGGAGACAGCAAAAGACTTCGGATCAGAGGCCTCAAAAAGAGTACTCCTTCAAGGATGAAGATGTTCCAGCCATCTTCAAATCCCTCCTTGACAATAACAAGATCAAGCTCCCACCAATCACGAATCAGGAGGAAGCTGACGATATTGCGGATCCGAAGTACTGCGCATACCACCGGAGGATCCTTCACCCAACCAAGGCGTGCTTTACACTCAAGAATAGCATCCAAACCTTGGTTGAAGCCGGCGTCATAACGCTAGAGTGAGCCAGTTGAAAACGGCAAAACTCCGACCGGTATAAGAGTATAAACTGCTTCCTGACACTCCAAAGAGTATACGAGTATAAACTGTTTTTCAAAACTCCGATCGGTATAAGAGTATAAACTGCTTCCTGAAACTCCAAAGAGTATACGAGTATAAACTATTTCTTAATCGTCCGACTGGTATAAGAGGTTAAACTGCTCCCTGATACTCCAATAGGTATATGAGTCTAAACTATTTCCTTTCTTTCACGGGAAGTTCCTGGAGAGTGTCATGTGTGGTGTTCTTAAGGATAACCCGATCGTGCATCTAATTCAATGATACACCCAGTTTTGTAAAGAAAGCTGGGGGTGGATAATTCAGGTAACGAGAAGTTCCCGGAAGAATGTTAAATGTAATATTCTTAGGGATAACCTAGTCATGATGAATAAAGTGATAAGCACTAACTCCTAATGCTTAGAATTTTAATTTATCAATCATTGACGATTTGTCAAACCCCTTCGTGTTAAGTCCTTATAACTTAACACCGGGAATTCCTTCCAAGTGATCAAACCTTCCTACAGTTAGGGTCATCTCAAACTCCCACTTGGTCAAACCTTCCTACAGTTAGGATCACGATAAAAATCCCCTCTCGATTCCTTCAATGAACGAGAGGTTCACTTTCAAATTGAGCGATCAAACCTTCCTACAGTTAGGATCGTCTCAAATCCCCCACTTGGTCAAACCTTCCTACAGTTAGGACCACGACAAAAATCCCCTCTCGATTCCTTCAATGAACAAGAGGCCCACAAATTGAACGGTCAAACCTTCCTACAGTTAGGATCGT
>BQKN01055486.1:0-44237 GCA_022839385.1 Asparagus kiusianus | reverse complement strand
TCGTCTCAAACCTCCCATTTGGTCAAACCTTCCTACAGTTAGGACCAAAACCAAAATCCCCTCTCGATTCCTCCAATGAACGAGAGGTCCACTTTCAAATCGAGTGATCAAACCTTCCTACAGTTAAGGTCATCTCAAACTCTCGCTTGGTCAAACCTTCTTACAGTTAGGACCAGAACCACGATTCACTCTCGATAAACAAGAAATTCATCCTTAGTTCGGTAATCAAACCTTCCGACAGTTAGGGTTATCCGAATCTTTTCGATTCTCGGAGTGGAGATCCCACTCTTAGTTTCACCGTTCCGGATTCTAGGGGTGGAGATCCCACCTCGAGTCTCCTTTCCAACTGGGAATAGAATATAAAATTCTTCCTTCCCACACCAATCCTTTTTCAAGAATTTAGGATTCATCCTAGGAAGTTTATCCCGAATCCTAAGCAGGGATAAGTCTGCGCCTAACACGTGCTGCCGGTTTAGTCTTTTTTCCAATTGAAAAAGACACCAGAGTTCGATTTTGGGGTATTTTATCCTGAAACCTAAGAAAGGATAAGTCTGCGTCTAACACGCGCCGCTGGTTAGTTCTTAACCGTTAAAAAGAACACCCGTCCACATATTCGACATTATGGCAGGTTGTTATTAATAACACCGAAATCCATGCCTTACACGCATGGGGAATTTCATCCTGAATCCTAAGAAAGGATATGCCGACGCCTAACACGCGTCGCCGGTTTAGTCTTTCGCCGATTGAAAAAGACACCAGGGTCTAAACCTGGGGAATTTTATCCCGAAGCCTAAGTAGGGATAAGCCAACATCTAATACACGTTGCTGGGTAGCCTATTCCCACAACAATAGCGAAGTCTACATATTCGAAGTTGTAGCACAAAGTCTAAGGGAGTTTATTCCTTTAGCACAACGTCACATGCGGAACGGACTAAAACAATCCGCATGCTAGCCCGACTCAAATGGTAGTCGTTAAAGGCTAATCAAATCCGTTGAAGGCTGGGGGTTAGCCAAAAATCCTAAAGTCAACACCTCACACGTGTCGCCGGGTGGCCTATTCCCGTAACAATGGCGAAGTCTATGTATTCAACATCATAGCACAAAGTCTAAAGGAGTTCATTCCTTTAGCACAACGTTACATGCGGAACGGATTTAAACAATCCGCATGTAAGCCCGATTCAAACGGTAATCGGTAAGAGCACGTCAAATCCGTTGAAGGCTGAGGATTTGCCAAAAATCCTAAGTCAACGTCTCATACACGTTGCTGTTTAGTCTTTTCACAGGAGAAAGATGAAGTCTACGTATTCAATATCGTAGCACTAAAAGGGTTAACTCTTTTAGCTTAACGTCACATGCGGAACGGATTTAAACAATCCGCATGCTAGCCCGACTCAAACGGTAGTCGGTAAAGGCTTATCAAATCTGTTGATGGCTGAGAATTTGCCAAAAATTCTATAAGTACGAGTCATTGACGCATCAATTCTATGGATTGGTCTCATGACTCAAGTATCCGCCACGCTCCAACTCCTTAAGAGCTTAAACTGTGTATACTCCAGAATACGTACGAGTATAAACTGTGTCAAACGTCGAACAGCGCATTACAATGAAGCCTGGACGCCGGACAACGCGTCGCAATGAAGCTCAAACGCCGGACGACGCCGTCAATCGATGATCAGTTCTATGTTGAATCAACCAACTCGAGCTAAAAAAGTCAAGAAATCAAAAATCGACTTCAAAGTTCAAAATTCCAACAACGGTCAGACAATAAATGCAGCACCGGAACCCTTACAGACGTTCGACAAAGCACCGAATAGCCTGAAGGAATTGAAGGAATCCAGAACAGAAGCCATTCCAAAGTCCCATTATACCGACTAAAGGTTGGGACAATCACATCCAAAGTATTCCAGACTCTTCTATAAAAGAACGAGACTGAAATACTTTGGAGGGGGTATCTGTAGGCGTATAAAATTGCCTATAGGTCCCTTCGCACAGCTCGACGACGCCGATTCGACAAATGGACCATCGGACGACATATCCAAGCACGACCGTTATCCTGCAAACGCCGAAGCCAAGCGACACGCGACGAAGTGGACTAGCGAGGCTACGAAGCTAACCAATTGCACGCGATCAACGAATACATTCGCGTGCGGAATCAATCCAATGGTTCGGGGAGTCAACGAGTCGTCCAACCAAGAACGGACTCGAACGAATCGAGATCAAATCAAGATCAGTTTCGGACTCAAACTCAGAAGTGGAATTACTGCCAAATCGGGAATCAACAACAAATCGATTCCAGACCAAGTCAACCACAAAACCGAATCAAGTCCGAACAACGGAGAACCGGAAACAACGGGAAACGACGAAACGGACAAACACCCGGGGACTCGGCCTAAACCGAGCCACCCCAAGGTGGCCGGCTTCCCCCCCCCCCTCTCTCTCTTGTGTGCACACGGGCACAGGTTCGAGTGCCTATAAATAGGCTAGGGGGTTCTTCATTTTGAAAGGTTGGAAAAAGAGGAGTCGAAGCTCTGCCGGATTCAGATCTAAACACTTAAAAAGATTGGAGCTTTGGAACTTCAAGGGCTTGTCCATCCAGATCCGGTGCTCGGCGATCGTCAACGCCAAATAAGGCAAGTGTTCGAGAGGAATCGGATCCCGGATCTCAGATCTACATCGTTATACTCCGGATCTAAGCTTGGTTCTTAGATCCCGAGATTCGAGCGGTCGTTTCCTTGGTGAAACGATCCCTCCCGGCTATTATCTCCTTGGTGGGATAATACCCGTAATACTACGTAGATCCGACCGGATCTAGATCTCGCGGTGGTCCACGGCAAACAACCCCGGCGTAGGCAAAGAACCCACAAAAGCGAGTGACCGCAAAACAGGAGCTCGCGATCTGTTCGACAAACAAGGAAATAAAGTTGTAATTTTCATTTCTTTTTATTTGATTTTCGTTATAACCGGATCTTATAAAAAGACCGGATCTTTGTAATCGATAAACAATTACCAAGAGTGTACAATGGAATCAGTAATGAAGAAAGCAACAATTTTTCCCGCGAACAGGTCTGTTCGGTTTTACATCGGGTTTGACCACTCATATATGATATCTCCTACCCGAGAACACCTTCAAAACTCAAAACCCTAGCCCCGTCTCTCCCTCTCAAACCCTAGCTTGGATTTTGACATTTTAGAGGAGTTCTCGAAGGAGTTTGCATGGGATTTCGTGCAGTATAGCGGAGGAGATCGTGCTTTGGCAAATCCAGGAGTTTGTTCATCATATCAGAGGTGAGTAACATCTCGCCCAGCCCTCACTCACTATTTGTATAGTTTCTTTGAGTTTCTATTTCGGATTTTTGAGCCTAGAACGTATTTTTGTGCATAAAAATAGATGCTTTACATTATAAGCTGCAAGATCTATACTTTTCAGTTAGTAAATAGCTCACCAAAGTTTTTGTAATGTAGATCCAGATCTGGAATTAGTTTTAAACGTGGGTTTCATGTGATTTAATGTTTTCAATACATTTTTAAACATGTATAAATATGTTTAGGGTTTTAATGTAAGATATTACATGCAAAATCTCTCGTTTCGGTTGATACATATGTGTTAGAATCCGAAATATGTTGCTTGATATGACAAAAAGAACTTTAGTTTATCAATTTTGCAGATATTTATCGTAAGCAGAAAACTAGGGATTTTCTGCTTAGTCGACTAATGAGTCGACTTATGAGTCGACTGATGAGTCGACCAATGAGTCACCTAATGGGAAAAATTTTAGTTTTGTGTTTTGTCTGGTCAACCAATGAGTCGACCAATCCTAGTCGACTAATGAGTCGACTGATGAGGAGATTTTTAGTTTTTCCTCAGTTTGGATCTGTTTGAGTTATTTTAGTTTAACTAAAACTGTTTATGCTTGATTATTGATGTTGTGTGATTTAATATGAACGAGGAGTCACCTCGAATAATGGGTATTAGAAATTATTGTTTAACTTGTATCTTTACATGTGAGAAGACATGCGAACACGAGTTTAAGTTTACACACCGAGGCATGTGTGAAATTTCGTATAGGTATATCTTTCCACCTATCTCATCGATACTTGCACAGTTTGTTCAGTCCTCGTGTTGGACTATAATCCATTGAAGTCCTCGTGTTGGACTATAATCCGTTAAAGTCCTCATGTTGGACTATAATCCATTTCAGTCCTCGTGTTGGACTATAATCCATTGAAGTCCTCGTGTTGGACTATAATCCGTTAAAGTCCTCATGTTGGACTATAATCCATTTTAGTCCTCGTGTTAGACATTCACCTATTTGCCCATGTATTAAACATCAGTTTAGACCATGAGTTGACACTTATACCTATATAAACTGGACACGACACTTATATGAATTATGACATGACACCGTAATTAAGTTCTGAGATAAATTCGTCTTCTTTTATTATTGTGCTTGCATTAGATTTTGGGTTTGGTATTTAAGGATTTATAATTTGAGATACAAGGTATATACATGAGGGTTTCCATGTTTGGATTATTTCGCTCGACGTACCTATGCTCATGTTATAATTTCCTAAATACTAAAATCCTCTTATAAGTAGGTAAATTATAATTTGAGCTACATAGTATATACATGAGGGTTTCCTTGTTTGGATTAGTTGTAATGACCTAAATAGGATTAGTGATTTCATATATATATGTATTAACGGTATTTCCTATATACAACGAGCCTTTTCCTTTGGGGTTGGTTATGATGTTGCTCGCTAGCACTTTGACGCTCGTTGTTCCTCTCCCTTTCAGGTAACGAGCAAGGAGCCCAGAGAGTCGCAGGTTGATGGCGATGCATTTTAGCTTCAGCTGTCTATTTAGTTATATTTTCTTTTGAGCTCTACTGTAGACTTTTTTTAGACATTTGAGAGTTTTATTCTAGAAGTTGTAAAGGTTGTGTGCCTTATTTCCTCTTGTTAAATATTTTATATTTGAGACTTGTTAAGTACTTTAGTTTATTTATTTTAGACATTGACTTGTACTTCAGTATGCTAAATGATGAAATATTAATTTGATCTCTATTATTTCATCTGTTGATTCCTGTATTACTTTTTTCTTGCTTTTGTACCTACACCTTTTATTGACTCTACTAGAGAGGTAGTAATTATGATGGTGAAATATGTTATTGCATGGTGTCGTGCATGACAGGTTTGATATTCTTGGTTTCACCTTGGACTGCAGCCTCGTGTGAACCCAGGGGTGTCATAGTATCATAGCAAAATTTAGCAATACAACCTTTATGATCACAAAAACTATATTTGTAAACTTTGCTATACATATGTGCATAGTGAGTGGGTGGTTTGGAAATAGTAGCAATTGACTTAGCATATAAGTTCACAAGTTTCTTATGATTGTCAATGCATGTTTTAAGATTGAATCTAAAGATAAAATACAATCTTTCATACCATTCAACTCATTATTTGGCCTAATAGCTTTGGCAATAGAAGTAGAAAGAGCATGATCATTTTTGAAAGAATTTAATATATTTCTTATAGCTTCTACTTCTAACATGGCATCAATCTTTTCATGAGATAAGGTAGCAATTGTAATATCAAAGCATCATGATCCAATTTTAATATTTCATTATTATTTTTAAGGATCACATTTTCTTTAGCATGATATCAAATTTAGATGCTAGCAAATCATGATCAAATTTTAATTCAACATACTTGCTTTTTAAATTTATAAAATTATGATGCAATCTGTTGTAGGCATTCATTAATTTATCATATGCACATGCGAGTTCATCTATAGATAGTTCACTTTCGGATTCAGACTCACATACCTCACTATGGCAATCACCTAGTGGCATTGTGCATGAAGATGCTCCGATGTTGTCAACAATTGCACTTGAAGCAGAACCCACCGGAATGCATTGGATATCCTCCAAGTTACCGTGATGTGCTTCTATATATTTTCACAATGTATAACCACTATCAAAAGAAGCAAGTTTGTTAGAAATAGATAGATGAAAAGCTTTAAACAAAAATTCTAACAACAACTTGTTCATGGTAAACATCTTCTTATCATCCTTGCTCCACTTAGATTTCTCCAATGTGGGTACAATATAAGTACAATCAATTACTTTCCATAAATTGACATGTTTAGATCTAATAAATAGTTTAAATCTAAACATCCATTAAGCATTAGGGAAATCATTGAATAAAGGAGCAACATCTATAGTATAGCCTAAACTAGGTGCACTGTGTATATCCATGATAATGATGCAAGCAAGAAAAATTACAAAACTAGATTAGCAAAATACAAATTGAGGATCTTTGACTTTGGGCGATTAAGCCGCAAACCAAGAGCATCAAGCTCTGATACCAATTGAGAGAACTCTAGGGGCGTTGAATAGGATAATTTCTAGTCTAATCCGATTTCGATACCAAATTAAAACTTATAATGTAATATCCTAGTAAAATAATATAAAATAAGATATGCAAGGATAAGCAAGAGATAATAGGTGATATAAACAACAAGCACAAGATATAAAGAGAAATAGTGCACCAAAACACAATAGCAAATACAAGATATGATCATGGAGTTTGGTCAACCCTCAACCTACATCTTCGCTCCTCACCTCGAGGAGATCTCCACTATATCTCAAAATCTACACAAACGGTTTTCAAAGATCATCGATAACTTTTACAATGCACACTAAGTCATTCACACAAGCCACACTCCTCTAAGTGTTGGACTACCCGTGTTAACTTCCTCAAGTGTTTGGATTTATAACCTCTCCCTAGACTTTACAACCAACCCACTCCTCTTAGAATTAACCCCGGTCTCTTCCAACCGCTCCTTTAAGTATTCTTGTGTATTACAATAAGTTTCAACAATAAGTGTGAATATAGAATTTTGTTCTTTAAATAGATGAGAACGAAAATATATGCTCTCTCAAAGAATCACTTTCACAACCCAATTTTACTAAATGTAAAATATTAAAGCTCAAGTGAGTGTATGTGAAAACAATGAGTAAAACGAAATTAAACTTAAATAAATAAGATATATATAAGAATCAAAATATAAATTGCTGAAGTAAGGGTTTAGAAAACTTCTCCAAAAAAAACAAGGAGATATAGAGATATGAAGATAAGCTCCAACAATCAAAATCGAGATCCTTCTCTTATAAAACTATTTTTCATATAAACAAACACACTTGATTTTCTCAAACCATGGAGCCAAAATGGCTAAACAAACTTCTCACAAACAATTAGCACAATGGCAAAAATACCATATACATGAGATTGGTTTTTGAAGTCTATTTATAGTCTCAAAATAAAAACAAGACAAAACTAGCTGTTACAATAAAAAAATTAGATTAGTCGACTGATTGGTTTTATCGGTCAACTGATTAACTAGTTGTTACAGTAACAAAAACAAGTTTTGATCGACTGATCAACTGTATCGGTCGACTGACCAGAGGAAAATCTAAAAAAAAATCAAAACACTATTGGTCGGCTGATTGATCGTTTGGTCGACTATCCAGAGGGAAATTTTGGAAGAAATCAAAACTGTAGGTCGACTAATTATAAATGCCAGACGACTGATTTTTTGATATTTCAGATATCTGAAAACTAAAAGTTGATTTTCTAAATTTATTTTAAAATAGTAAAACAACTCCAAAAGTAGTAAAATTTGGGACAATGTTCATCATATAAAAATAAGTATGTTAGAGAAGAAATTTCTAAAATAACACTTCCTAAATGTAAAAACTCATTATTTTACAAAACTGTCAAAAATACGAGTTTGTTAAACACTTGATTTTGATGAAACTATTTCAAACATATTTTGAGATAATTTTAAATGGATTAATAGACATTAGAAAAGATGTAAAATAGTATCATTAAGTCAATAATCCAAAAATATGATATATTCCTAAATAGATATATAATACGATAAACCAAAATAACGTGTACGTATATGGTTTGAGATTTAAGTATAAACACAAAGTAAAAACCTAAAACACTATACCTAGCATAGAAATCTTCGTGAATCTCAATCTTGGTAGCAGGGATGAAGCACAATAGAGAATCTTTGATTTGAATGGTATCGTGCTTCATTCCGATTTCCTCTAACCTCCGTGAATATCATCGTTAACGTTCAAGTCCATCTAACCTCCAACCTGAGGATGCTTGTCTAGGATACCTAGCAAGCAAACACAAATACTAGGAGGTGGTGTTAGGAATTATTTGTTAATCATCAAAACTAGATTAGACAATAGACTTATAAATATGAGACCTAACAATTTGGACACCATTGAAGCACATGTTAGTTTTATTTAAACTACATTGCATGATATATTCATTCATTATATCTTTACTGAAATAAGTTTTTTGAAGAATAAATCTATGAAGGAATCAACAAATTAAAATAAAAAGGTACATGACTACCACTTGGGTGCACACTTTTATGCTACATGGAGGATGATTATTATTGAGATAAGGTATATATTATTTAAAGTTTTAAGTTGTCTTAATGCTTAGCATGACCACGAAGTGTCATAAATTTATAAACTGACAAGAAAAACTAATAATACCATCATGAGGAGAAGATCAAGGAAAACATCAAGTTGGTGAAGAGACTTAATTATAACTTATTTTAATCTTATGTGTGTGATTCAGGAGGGTTTTGAATCCGCAACAAAGGAGGCAACAACACTGCGCATGTCTCGAGAGGAAGCAAAAGGTGAGCCGGACCCTCACATCCTATCTCCAGAGGATAACATCATTCTCACTCAGAATTTATTGGGATATAATAGGTAGGGGTGATAAACAATCGAATCGAATCGTATACTCAGTTGTTTTTATTTATATTTGTTTAAAATTATCGAATTTGAATGCGAACTCTAAAATTCATATTTGGAGGTTTTTGAATCTGAACTCAAATACTTAGTATTTGATAAATATTCATTAATATTCACGAATACTTATCGAATATCAAAGTTTATTTATTCCTCTAAAGAATTTAATTTTTGAATAGAACTTAAATTCATAAATGAAAATTATTCCTTAATAATATATGATATGTGTGTGTGTGTGTGTCTATGTGTGTGTGTGTAAGTTTTTTATTAAAAATAGATTTAAGATTATTTAACTCTTAAATCAGTAATAAAACTTAAGTAGAAATGGTAAGTGGATTACAATTATCAAACTATTTGTTAATTATTTGGTTCATTTTCATCCCTAATAATAAGAGAGGAAGTTATTCATTATATGGTGTTGGAGCTTCACCAGGCATAAGCATAAGATCATTCACAGCATCCTCTATGCCATTTACGGCAATGATAGCATCATCAATCAATATTTATGCTATGCCACTTATTCTACATGCCTCCACCAATTTGCTTAGAAAGATTGACTTAGAATTGCACATTCGGTTGACTAAGTAGTTGACTAGCATTGTGACAAGGGCCCTCACGATGGATGAGGTCATGGCGCACATCATAAATTCCTTGGCTGATTTGATTCCTACTCATCTGTTTGATGAAGTTATACCATTTATGAACTTGGGTGTCAGTAATATCGGCTTTGGTCAAAGCAGCGCACAAGTATTTTGTTTTCATGATAATACAATGTTATTATGCATATGAGTCCATTAAATCTTTTGCAATTACATATTACTCCCATAAATGCAAAAAATTACATAGTAGTCCCCAAAATATTCAATAGTTGCATATTATTTTCATTAAAGTAAAAAATACTAAGGAACTAATGCTATTGCATATTGGTCCCCATAAATAATCAATAGTTGCATATTATTTCCATAAAAGTAAAAATCCTAAGGAACTAATACTAAATTGAAGATTTAAGAGACTAATATATAAAAACAATCCTTTATATTTGATATATTGTCAAATTTCGCATGATTGTAGAATACAATCAATTTGACCTTCAGACTGGAGATATTGGAGTTAGTTGCAGTGGTTTTCATACAATGCGATAGAGTCGCTGCCAACGACGAGGAGATGTGAGATCTTTTTTGTATTTTATGCACTAAATAAAAAAAAATTTATCTGTAAGAGTACTCTATTTTATTCATCTGGTGTTCTATGGACTTGGTATTGGTAGTGTATCTGTTGTAAATATTCTAGTAAAATGGATTTTTGCTAAAAATGGATGTTTGATTGGATTATTAGATGTGTATATTGGATTGGCTTGTTGGATGTATATGTTGGATTGGAATATTGATTATGTGTATTATATTTGATTGGATGTGGGTGTAAAATTTACAGAAAATGTGTATTGATGTGTACATCAAGTTAATGTAAAATATGTAGGAAATCAATTATTTTAAAAAAGTTTAGTGAAATATAGCAACCGAGATAAAAATTCCATCTAAGATGCTATTCTAGATGGCAAAATCTGTCTAGTTTGCTTTTACATCAACCTAGGTTGCATCCTAGACGAAAATTATGTCTAGGATGCAACCTAGACGGAAATTTGACTTCCGTCTAGTTTGACCGACCTAGATGGAATTATACTAGATGTACTTTCTTAGACGGATTTCTGTCTAAGTTTGTCTACCTAGATAGATTTCTGGGCAACCTAGACGGTTTTTTTCTATCTACGTTGAGTGTTTTCTAATAGTGTTTGTTGCAAACTTACCACAGAGATTACGAAGGTAAAAGATATTAATTTTTAAAAGAAATGGAAAAAACACTGTAATTTGTAAAGAACATAGTTTAAAAGGTTAGTTAGCAACCTATTAATTCACAGTCAAGAGGATTCAAGTGAAATCAAATTTGAGGATGAACCTTCGCCTATCAAATGATTAAATATTTTGCGCAATTAAAAAATCAATTCAAGGGAAACTGAAAAGAGTATAAATTCGTTCCGTACTTACATTAAAGTTGGATTATTTATCACCGCCGTTGAGACATCCTTATCAATCAGGGATCTGAAAATTAATGTATTGATTTTGATTTGGAGTTTCTTTTTCAAAAAATAAAAATTTGATTTTCAGTGAATAACATGTTAAATTGATAAGAACAGAGATTGATTTTTATTTTTTGAATTAAGATATTGATGTTGTAATATACTAAAGAAATGAAACAAGAGACAAGAGACAAGAGAAGAAGAAGAGAAATTGTAATCTTTTATTCACCAATTCCATTTCCATACATCGTACTATTTATAGATACATGATGGAATAAAAAAGGACATGAAATTAATAGTCCACATACAAAGTAATGTCCACATACATTTTGTCTTTTAGATTTCCACAAAATGTCTTTTAGATTTCAACACTCCCCCTTGGACATTACTTCGAGATGTCAATGCCTCGTTAAAAACCTCGCTAGAAAAACCCAGTGGGATAAAAACTAGTCGAGGAAAAGAGTACACGACATTAGTAGATTCTTGTTGTATTAGTTGCCTCATTAAAAACCTTTAACTAAGAAAACACTGTGGGACAAAACTTAGCAAAGGGAAAAAGAGTACAACTATAGATCTTCGGGATCTAAACTTGTGTTGCATTAGTTGCCTCATTAAAAACCTTTAGCTAAGAAAACCCTGTGGGACAAAACTTAGCAAAAGGAAAAAAGAGTACAACTATAGTCCTTCAAGGCACAATCTTCGGGATTGCGTTAAAAATTCGTTCCCCCTGATGATGACAATCTTCTAAGTCTATGCTAAGAAAAACCCAGTGGGACAAAACTTAGCGAAATCGGGCAAATTATGATAATAGACCTTCAGGGCCCAATCTTCAGGATTGTTCTTTAAGAATTTGCTCCCCCTGAAGAAGATAGTCTTTCAAGTCTATGCATATTGTGAGCATATTTCTCATAAGTTAATGTAGGCATAGATTTAGTGAACAAATCTGCAAGATTGTCACTTGAGCGAACTTTTTCGATGGTGATTTCGCCATTCTTTTGGAGCTCATGTGGATAAAAGGATTTTGGCGTAATATGTTTTGTCATGGTTCTTTTTACATATCCACTGCTCATTTGTGCAACACAAGCTGCATTGTCCTCATAAAGGACAGTGGGGGGTAATATCATCTTTCGTTAGACCATACGAGCCACAAATATGTCGTATTAATGATCTTAATCATACACATTCTCGTGAGGCCTTATATAAAGTAATAATCTCTGAGTGGTTAGAAGAAGTAGTCACCATGGTCTGCTTAACAAACCTCTAAGAAATGATAGTACCACCACAGAGAAAAACATAACCAGTCTGAGATCTGGCGTTATGGGGATCAGACATGGAGCCAACATCCGAATAGCCCACCAATGTCATATCTTGATTTCTTTTATAAAATAGTCCAAGATCTTTTGTACCTTGAAGATAGCGAAGGATATGTTTAACGCCATTCCAATGCCTCCTTGTAGGAGAAGCACTATACCTTGCTAGCAAGTTCACCACAAATACAATATCAGGCCTGGTGCAATTTGCAAGATAGAGAAGTGCTCCAATGGCGCTCAGATAGGGGACTTCTAGCCCTAACATTTCTTTATTATCTTCTTTGGGTCTAAATGGGTCTTTATCCACTTCGAGGGATCGGATGACCATTGGTGTGCTAAGTGGATGAGATTTATCCATATAAAATCTTTCCAAAACCCTTTTCATGTAGGTCGACTGGTGTAGGAAAATTCCTTCTGGGAAAATGCTTGATCTGTAGGCCAAGACAAAACTTGGTTTTTCCCAAGTCTTTCATTTCAAACTCCGTCTTTAGGCATGAGCTAGCTTCTGTAAGCTCCTTGTGCGTTCTAATAACATTTATATCATTAATATAGACTGATATAATACAGAAACCATTTTCGAATTTCTTTATAAACACACAAGGGCATACATCATTATTTACATATCTCCTCTTTAGGAGGAACTCACTCAGTCGGTTATACCATATTCTACCCGACTATTTCAAGTTGTATAACGACCTTCATAATTTAATGCTATACATGTTGCGATTCTCGTTTTCTCTTAATTCAGGAATTTTAAGTCCATCAGGGACTTTCATATAAAAATATTAGCGTCTAATGACACATATAAAAATATGGTCATGACGTACATATACTGCATATATAAATTCATAGTTTCTGCCATATGTATTAACTTGCGGAACGTAATACAATCACTAATAGGAGAATATTTTTACATCTAAATCGATGTCGGGTCTCTGCGTGAACCCATTGAGCTATGAATCTCGCTTTATATCTCACCACCTTACAATTCTCATTTATTTTTCTTACGAAGACCTATTTATATCCTACAGGGATATATGAACTACAGGTTCAAAATACTTTAGCGAGTTCAGCTCAGCCTCAATTACCACTTTCTATCTCACCTAGTCTGAGTGCTTCAAGCACTCTATTACCGACATAGGTTCTGGATCCAGATTAATTTCGGAGATAGTAAGAGCAACTGTAGAGGCAACTATGTTGTCGATAACTTTTATATTTATATTATATATTTCTCATTTTTCACAAATTCGTGGCCACTTTAATTCTTATTTTATGTTAACCAAATCCTTGTCATTTCTCTTAACAATTGGATTTGGCCGTTCCGCATCTCCAATATTATGATTATCAAGTGCACGTGCAATTTACTGGATGTTCCATCTTCAGGATGAACCTCTTCTGGAGGTTATGGGAGTGACTGTCTTTCTATATATATAATTTAGTTTGCCGTGGACTTTTATCTTTTACACTAACATGTTTTATATGCTTCTGGCACAGTATGCTTCTGGCATACCAAATCATCAATGATATACTCAACATGAATATGGGGCTTAGTCACTCATTTCTTAGCAGATTATCATTTGAACTTCTGGTTCAGTTTGACTAGTACGTGGATATAAATATTGAAGATCTTTTTCACCAATGGAATTTCTTAACATTATTTTGTATTTTGGGCACTAATCTCCCCCTAATGTCGAGAATTAATCTTTAATGAAAATGCAGTCAGCGTACCAAATTATAAATTGATCCCCTAACATGGGCCATAGGTACTAAATTATTGACGGAGTTTCATAAATAATGTATGTACCTTCACCGATGTCCCATAGTGGTACGCTATGGTGGTGATATAGAAATATGGACTGCAAATAAAGAATACGCAGATGGAAAATGTTTCGTTTCTTCACCACGTATTAGATAAAGGGGGGAAATTGTGATATGCAGTTGGTCGGATTTGGTTTGAATGCCCCATTTAATTTAAGGAAATCCGACAAATTATATTTTGCCCAAGATGACCCAATCACTCATGCCATAATTTTGAAAAAATTGGGTCCCTAAATCTCAAATTCATCGCAACATGATGTATTTTAGGTCAGATAAATTATAAAATATACACATATGAATAAAAACACATAGGTTCACAAGAGTTTAAAGCAAAATCAAGATAAATTAAAATTGTCTGACAAATGCATATAATCCAAATATAGAAAAAACAAATAGCTTACCTTGACCACCTCAATAGGATCCACTTCAATGTCCACTACCTTCCCTCGTCCAAGTTTATGAATATTAGTTTTAATTATGACATGTGCTTCAGGCACTACGACTGAACCAATTAAACTTGCATTATGGTTTCTCACAACATCTGGTTGTGTTTTTAACAACTACTAATGCAAGGATTAGTTCATAATGCTTAATATAATTTTTATTTGTACTATTGTAAGAGTACAATGTTACTTGTTGAATTGTATTCAGTCGAGGATTTAAAATCAAAAAATGGCTACAGGATAAGATCTCCTACTATGTTCATAGCCTTCCTCTTGTCCACGCGTATAAGTAATTTTTTGAATTATAGCATGTGATACAAACACAACTCGTAAGCCAACTAGTCTGACATTGTGATTTCTAATCATCAATTGGTTGTGCTTCTCTGTGACTACTAATGTAGATATCGATTTAGAAAGCTAAGTGCAATTCTTGGTCATGTACTGCTGCTGGAGTACAATATTATTTGTGTGGAATGGGGAAAAGAACTTTTCGATCAAATTATTGGTTTCCATAGATCAAAGCGATCCTTCCGGGATTGCCTAGAAAAGTGAATACTTTTTCAGTGAGGCATTAATTTTTTCACGTCTTAGAAAATTTAAAGTGTTTACCTTCTGGGCAAAGATACTTAAAGAATCAAGAGATATAATCGTGCAAAAACCACAAGTGTGTTCAGTAAAAATGAACGTTCGATGCCAAAGACAAGTAATAATTACTATCATATATCATAGTGCACTAATCATGGGGACGAAAGATTAGTACATGAGAAATTAGAAATATTCACATATTTGCCTTCTGGTATAAGATCACACATAATCACCAAAATCATCAAGCTCCTTTTTCTCAAGATCTTTATAAATGTTATCTTTCAAATGTTTGCTTCAGGCAAACTGGCTGTGACGCCCCTGGGTTCACACAAGGCTGCAGTCCGAGGTAAAACCAAGAATGTCAAACCTGCCATGCACCACACCGTGCAATAACATGTTTCACCATCACAATTACTATCTCTCTAGAGAAATCAACAATAGGTGTAGGTACAAAGCAAGTAAAAGGTTTTACAACGAGTACTTGATGAAATGATGGAACATCGAATTAACACATCTCCTCAACCAAGTAAACTGGAATACATAGTCAAAGTCTGAAATGAATAACAAAAATCTGGAGATCTCAACATGTCTCAAAGTACATAATATCTGATACAGGAAACAAGGCACACAGCCTTTACAACTCTAGAACATAAACCTCTTAAGTCTAAAAATGTTTCAAGTGGAGTACAAAATAAAATATAACTAAAAAGACAGCTGAAGCTAAAGTGCATCGCCATCAACCTGTGACTCTCCGGGCTTCTGACTCGTTACCTGAAAGGGGAGGGACAACGAGCGTCAAAGCGCTAGCGAGCAACATCACAACCAACCCCCAGGGAAAGGGCTCGTTGTATATAGAAAATACAGTTATTACATAATAGTATAAAATCATTATACTAATAGCAAATGGGTTTTGGTACTTAGGAAATTACAACACGAGCATAGGTACGTCGAGCGAAATAATCCAAACAAGGAAACCCTCATGTATATACCTTGTATCTCAAATTGTAAATCCCTAAATACTAAACCCGAGATCTAATACAAGAAACAATAAAGGAAACGAATACAAACTCATCTCTACCGATAAGTGAAATCATGACAAGGCTACCGCAAGTGTCACGTCAAACTCACATGAGTGTTATGTCCGAAAACGATTAAGTATCTAAAACATAGACTGCATGCAGTGAACGTCCAACTCATGGACTGCAAGTGCGAGTATCCAACACATGGACTGAGTATAACCGATGTCCAACGCATGGACTAAATCTAACCAATGTCCAACGCATGGACTGAATATAACCAATGTCCAACGCATGGACTAAATATCATCAACGCCCAACACGGGGACTTTAGTCGCTTATAGTCCAGCACGAGGACTTTGTCGCTTATAGTCCAACACGAGGACTTTGTCGCTTATAGTCCAACACGAGGACTTTGTCGCTTATAGTCCAACACGAGGACTTTGTCGCTTATAGTCCAACACGAGGACTTTACATGAACCATGAAGTACCACTAGTAGTGAAGTGTTTATTCTACTCTTATACATGTCTTGCTGTGCAAAACTAAACTTTGTATCAGGAAAAATCATCTTACATAAGCAACACATGAATTCAGTCTATGTGTTTGCACACAGTAGGTGATTAAACAGAAAGAACAAAGAAAACAAGAGAAATTCTGATGAGTCGACTCATGCTTAATAATGAGTCGACTCATGCCTCATGGGTCGACTCGCATGTCGATGAGTCGACTGAGCAGATCGTAAATGACAACAGGAAACGACTTCGTGAGTCGACTCATGAATTTCATGAGTCGACTCATGACTTATGGGTCAACTCGTATACTGACGAGTCGACTCAACAGAAGCAAAAAGGAAACATCACAACACTTCGTGAGTCGACTCATGACAGTCATGGGTCGACTCAACCTGATGAGTCGACTCATGATGAGTCGTGAGTCGACTCACGGGCTGAAATCTGCATATATCAAACTGAACTTGATCTAATTGTTCCTCATCTCGATTTTTCTGATATACAAAACCTCTAACCTTCAATTTTAAACTATTATATAGTAAGAAAAACATATCTATCATGAGAAGCGATTTCTTATAGATTAGATCTAACATTTAACCCTAAACATGAAAGAAAAACATTAAACCAATAAAATTCATGTTTTTATCCTTTAAACAAAATTTCCAGATCTGGGTTTTCATCAAAACTTGTTGGTGGGAGTTTTAAAAATCTGAAAACATGATTTCTAACATTCACCCTAACAAGAACATTGATTTATACTTGAAAGTAAATCTTAGGCTCAATAAAACTCATGAAAAACCATTATACACTAATAAAAACATGGGAGAGGGGTTTGGCGAGATGTTACTCGCCTTAGATGTGATGGAAGGCTGTCCCCTTTGCTGAAATCCAAGAGAAACGCCGGAAAAATTCTTCAAAACGCCCCAAAACCACCAAGAACCCCTAGGGTTTGAGAGAGGGGAAGAGGGGCTAGGGTTTCTTGGGAGATCTGATGAGAAATGAGTGTTTTCGGGTGGGAGACAATATATAAGAGCCAAAGAAACCCGACCCGAAACCCACAAACCCGAACTGAAAAAGGCCAGAAAAACCCGATGAGTCGACTCATGACTTATGATGGGTCGACTCATGGTCATGGGTCGACTCATAATTTTTATGAGTCGACTCAGCAGAAGAAAATGGGAACAGGACTCGATATCATGAGTCGACTTATGACAGTCATGGGTCGACTCAACCTGATCAGTCGACTCATGACATGTTATGAGTTGACTCATGGACAAAAATCTGCATACTTCGATTTCTTTAGCACACGATTTGCAAATTTGCAAGACATCCTCATACCTGAGGCATATCCTCATCCTCATAAGCTCAAAATACTAGTTGTCATGCACAACCCTACCATAATGATATTTGTTATATATTAAATATTATGTTTCACTAATATTTACATATATGAATCATCAAAATCAACGGGGTCTTACACTGGCATGATGTTTTTCACCTTGTGTTGCCTTCCCCTTTGAGTCCTTTTGACAAGAATAACTCATAAGTACCGACATGAGGAGATGAACAATTATTTTACACAGAGATTTACATTGTGGCTTGAATGCTGAGGGCAAGTGTGACAGAACTTCCTTATGATAATTGATATACTTAATAACCATAGTGGTATAAAATGATAAAAAAAATTTTGAGGCATAATTAACAACATCAAGTTACAAGTTACTATATTCAACATCCATAATTGGGTAGACCTAATACCAAAAATGCCCTAGTTTAATAACAACTAGGATTAACCCATACGATGCACAGATTAGTGTTTTTTTAATGCATATTGCGTACCTTTAGTGTTCTTTGTTTATGCATATTACATAAACATGTGTGTTTATATAAAAGTCATGCATTCATTGATTATAGGAGACCGTGATTAGATCTTTCATATGAGTTTGATTTCATACATAAAAACAAGGTCAAATGAAAATATCATGGAGGATAACCAATTATACTTGAATATTAGAGGAAAAATCAGGCTAAGCAGCATATGGGAATACAATAGT
Source organism: Asparagus kiusianus (assembly GCA_022839385.1). Classification (NCBI taxonomy): domain Eukaryota; kingdom Viridiplantae; phylum Streptophyta; class Magnoliopsida; order Asparagales; family Asparagaceae; genus Asparagus; species Asparagus kiusianus. The sequence continues at coordinate 25,578 of BQKN01055486.1, read as the reverse complement.
AAGAAGCCTAAAATATAGCTCATCCTAAAATATAATAAATTAACCAGACTGCATGAAATCAACATATAATAAATTAACCAGGCTATCCTAAAATATAGCTCATGCTATAAGTGAATTCTAAAAAGTAGTGTATAACTGTTTCCAGATAAAATCAGATAAATATATTCTAAGTTCTAAATAAAGTGTAATCCATCAACACTATTAAATATCAACAGATCTAGGTGACATACATAGAAAGAAGCCTGCAGACAAGTACATATTCGGGAACTATAAAAAAATATAGATCATGTAAGAAGGGAATCTAATAGAATGACTTCTTCATCAAGTACAGATCACCTTATTAACATTAACATATAGGATAGAACATAATTCGAATCAATTAACATACAAGAACATAATTCGAATCAATTAACATACAATCTGTATGCATTTCCTTCTACAAGTCCAGTTATAAAGAATGTCCAACGAGGAATACATAGCTGGTAAATCTATTTTCTTTTAAAATAGATTAAATGTCTTCTTCACTGATAAAACTAGTGATGCGTACAAAAAATATATCTTAGGTTAAATTAACCTAAAACGTACATCAACTTGAAATCATACTAAAGATACAATATCATAACTCATACTAAAAAAAATTGCAGTTATACAACCAGTTAGTTACCTCAAGTAAGCACAAAATGATTTGATAACATATTAAACCAAAGAATTGCATATCTTAGTTACGGATTTAAAATCCTGAAATCGCAAGTTCGACCAATTGCATATCATACTGGACATAATTATAATCATTCGACGGAAAGCTTGATACTATGTAAATAGACAAAGGCCGAATGTATTATTACCTTGCAGAAGATGTACGCCTAAAAATCTATTACTGCAAACTGATAATCACGAACCGGCTAGAGCCACTCGTGCTGATAACGTGTTGTAATATACTAAAGAAATGAAACAAGAGACAAGAGACAAGAGACAAGAGAAGAAGAAGAGAAATTGTAATCTTTTATTCACCAATTCCATTTCCATACATCGTACTATTTATAGATACATGATGGAATACAAAAGGACATGAAATTAATAGTCCACATACAAAGTTGTAAGACCCCGTTGATTTTGACAACTTATAAGTGTGAATATGAGTGAATAAAGATATTTAATATATATTATAAATATCTTTGTTGCATGGTCATGCATGGAAAATGATATTTGAGCTTATGAGCATGTGTATTTACCTCAGGTATGAGGATGAGTTGCAAGTTTGCAAATCGTGTGCAAAAGATATCGAAGTATGCAGATTTTTGTTCATGAGTCGACTCATAACATGTCATGAGTCGACTGATCAGGTTGAGTCGACTTGCGCCTGTCATAAGTCGACTCATGAAATCGAGTCCTGTTTCAATTTTTCTTCTGCTGAGTCGACTCATAAAAATTATGAGTCGACCCATGACCATGAGTCGACCCATCATAAGTCATGAGTCGACTCATCGGGTTTTTCTAGCCTTTTTCAGTTCGGGTTTGTGGGTTTCGGGTCGGGTTTCTTTGGCTCTTATATATTGTTTTACACCCGAAATCACCCATTTTCTGAAGAGAACTCCTCAGAAACCCTAGCCTCTCCCCTCTCTCTCAAACCATAGGTGTTCTTGGTGATCTTGGGGGCTTTTCAAGGGGGATTTCAGCGTTTCTTTTGGGATTTCAGCAAAGAGGATAGTCTTCCACCACATCTAAGGCGAGTGACATCTCGCCAAACTCCTCTCCCTTGTTTTTATGTTTTCATAAATGTTTTTCACGAATTTTGTTGAGCCTAAGATGTATTTTCGAATATAAAATGATGTTCTTATTAGTGAAAAGTTCAAGATCACACGTTTTAGATTTTTAAAACTTCCACCAACAAGTTTTGATGAAAACCCAGATCTGGAATTTTGTTTAAAGAATAAAAACATGAGTTTTTATATTAATTTGATGTTGTCCTTCATGTTTAGGGATTTAAATATTAGTGTTAACATGCAAGTATTTGTTTCATGTGCAATATATGTTTTCTCACTGTGTAATAGTCTAAAAATGAAGGCTAGATGTATGTATACTTGATAAGAATGAGATGTGGAACGAGTAGAACAAGTTCAGCTCATAAAAATGCAGATTTCAGCTCATGAGTCGACTGACGACTTATCATGAGTCGACTCATCATGTTGAGTCGACTCATGACTAATCATGAGTTGACTCACAAAGTCGTTCCTGTTGTCTTTTATCTTCTGCTGAGTCGACTCGTCAGTGTACGAGTCGACCCACGAGGCATGAGTCGACTCATAAGAGTGCATGAGTCGACTCATCCGAGATTTTCCTGTTTTCTTCGTGTTTCTGTTTAATCGCATGTTGTATACACTCATATAGATTGAACTCATATGTGATACATATGAGATGACTTTATCCCGATACAAAGTTTAGAATTGTATAGCAAGGCGTATAAGAGTTGATTGGACACTCTATTACTAATGGTAACTTCATAGTTGACTAAAGTCCTCATGTTGGACTATAAGCGACTAAAGTCCTCGTGTTGGACTATAAGCGACTAAAGTCCTCGTGTTGGACTATAAGCGACTAAAGTCTTCGTGTTGGACTATAAGCGACTAAAGTCCTCGTGTTGGACTATAAGCGATGAAAGTCCTCGTGTTGGACTATAAGCGACTAAAGACCCCGTGTTGGGCAATTTTTGCTAAACCTTGAGCATAATATACATTTGGGTATTTGAGTATGACATTTTTTATGTAGTTGGACTTGATAGTGGCATGAGCTGTGCATAACACTTATTTTCAACTACGAGATTTTGACATAGATATGCTTATTGTTAGAAATGGGATTGTTATCTTTTCTTTATTGTTCATGTATTAGACTCCGGGCTTGGTGTTTAGGGATCTACAATTTGAGATAAAAGGTATATACATGAGGGTTTCCTTGTTTGGATTATTTCGCTCGACGTACCTATGCTCGTGTTGTATTTCCCTAAGTACTAAGACCCATATCTGTTTGTATAATGATTTAATGCTATTATACATTATTGTATTTTCATATACAACGAGCCCTATCCCTTGGGGTTGGTTGTGATGTTGCTCGCTAGCGCTTTGACGCTCGTTGTCCCTCCCCCTTTCAGGTCACGAGCCAGGAGCACGGAGAGTCGCAGGTTGATAGTGGACTACTTTAGTGTTCAGCTTTATTTTTATCTATGTATTACTTTTCATTGGGCTCCACTGTAGTTGTTGTCAGACATTTGAGAGTTTATTCTAGAGTTGTAAAGGCTGTGTTGCCTTAATTTCCTTTACTCAGACTTACTGTATTTTGAGACTTGTAAGAACTCCAGTTTATTTCATTTCAGAATTTGACTATGTACTACAGTTATTTCGTTGATGAGATGTATTGTGTTCTATCATTTCATCCAGTATTATTGATTCACTTTTCACTTGCTTTGTACCTACACCTGTTGTTGACTCCACTAGAGAGATAGTGATTGTGATGGTGAAACGTGTTACTGCACGGTGTGGTGCATGGCAGGTTTGACATCCATGGTTTCACCTCGGACTGCAGCCGTGTGTGAACCCAGGGGCGTCACAGTTGGTATCAGAGCTCTAGTTCCAGTATCCTTAGGATCATCCTGTGTCGAGTTGTGGAGCTAGGTTAGAGTTTCCTAGGATTCATGTGTAGAGTCCGTTAAGGATTTCCTAGTATGAGTGAGGACGATATATGCGTATATCTCAAAATTTAGAATATTTTTTTTTATGACAACTATTTTGCATAAATTCAAAGTATTTGTGTGAATACTATATGTTGTGAAAAAAATTGTATTATGATACGCTATTTATAAAAGTCTAGTTTGACTTATGGACTTTTGTTTTTCTTACCATCAGGAGAGAGATGGCAGGACGAGGTAGACCCCGTACCAGGGGAGCTAGCCAGGCAGACTCACAGCAGACTCCTCCTGATCAGCAGCCAGCTCAGTCCGAGCCCCAGCAGGTTCCACCCGAGCCGCAGCAGGCTCCTCAGTATCTAGTGGACCTTATGGCCCCTCTTATTGCTCGGATGACAGCTATCGAGGAGATGGTGACGACTCACATTGCACCACGGACACCACCACCACCAGTAGCTCAGCAGCAGGGGATACCTGCCGTTCCTGTTGGAGAGAGACCCCTAGAGGTCACGCCTGTAGTTCTTCCTCCAGCAGCACCTATTAGAGCCATGGAGCAGGAAGTTTGGCTCCGCATGGTAGAGAGATATCAGAAGATGAGGGCACCAGAGTTTCAGGGGTCACCAGACCCTCTTGCAGTCCACAAGTGGAAGGAGGATGTGAGCAACATTCTCGATATTCTCAGTGTGGATTCAGTCCAGAAGCAGAGATTGGCATCGTATAGCCTGAAGGGAGATGCCGGGAGGTGGTACCGGCTACAGTTTACTCCAGAGCAGAGGATGACCCTCACATGGGAGGATTTCACCTATTTCTTCGATGGCCAGTATGTTTCTTCTGCAGCACGGACTGGGAAGGAGCTCGAGTTATCCCGGTTGACTCAGGGAGACATGACCGTAGCTGATTTTAAGAGCAGATTCATGGAGTTATTACATTTCACGGGCATGTGGTAGACCGGAGAGCGTCAGGCTCAGATGTTTTTAGCTGGGCTCCGCCCAAATCTCCGACGATACCTCATGTCGAGGAGATTTTATTCAGTTAGGGAGGTAGCTGAGGCTGCCACTTCCCAGGAGATTGAGACCTCTATGTTCCAAAAGGACAAGGAGGGGAAGGCCAAGGCAGGTCAGAGCAGTGATAAGGGCAAGAACAAGAGAGGCTTTTCTGGACACCAGCAGCAGCATCAGGGCCCTCATAAGAAGGGACCCCAGCAGGATCAGCGAGCGCACTAGCAGCGCAAGTTCCAGGGTTCTTGTTTCAACTGCCACAAATTCGGGCACAAGGCTTCAGAGTTTCGTAGTGCACCAGCAGGAGCTCAGCAGGGCAAGGGCCCGAACTAGCCGCAGCAGCGACAGCCGGGCAGAGGGCAGGGTCAGCCGAACAGACTTGAGGCACCGCCAGCGACGTAGAGGGCAGAGGGGCAGGTTCGAGCAGTCCAGGAGGCTCCCCAGGGGCAGATTGTTCCATACTCCCCAGCATTAGCAGTAGAGCAGACTCCAGCTCCAGGCAGAATTTATGCAGTGGTTCCCCGTGATCACGGTGCTAGCGGAGCAGTTGTGGAGGGTACGTTCCTTGTGAATTCCTTTCCCGCCCGTATTCTATTTGATTCGGGAGCTTCGCATTCTTTCATCTCGCATGCATTCATGGCTAGACTCCAGCTTCGCATTCTTTCCCGCCCTACTCAAAGCATCTGCTACGACATTCGCCTTCCCTGGATGATACTGAATCGCGAATTCATAGTCCTTGATAAACTCAATTCGCCTTCCCTGGATGATACTAAATTTAATATACCTTAGACATACATTTTGTCTTTTAGATTTCCACAAAATGTCTCTTAGATTTCAACAATTAACACGGGATTTCGAACTTTTTTTTACAGATATACGGAAATTTCACTCCATCCCCTGACCTTTGTCTATTCTAACCCTTCTAACTTTTAAGTGCCTCACTTAATTCCCCACGTTTTGAAATTCTTCAAACGCACGCCTTGACGTCGTTGCCGAGTGATTGATCTAATACTATTATAAAAATGGGTTACTATGTTAAAACATTTCTTCCCAAAATGCCCTCAAATTTATGTTAAAACATATACATACATAACATAACACATATATAAAACATACAAATTTATGTTAAAACGCATACATACAAAACATAACACATATATAATAAAATATAATGATAATTATTATTTATAGGTAACGCTTAATGACGGTTTAATTGATACATGCCTATGTTACAATTTATTATTTGTAATATAATTATTATTCGTCACTCTTCCTTTTCCCTCATGAACTTCTTAGTAATCTAAAAGATACGTTGCAGTAACGCTTGCCGAATTAATGTCATCATGTTTCAATTAAACCCCCATTTCATGTGTAACCACTTTCATGTGTAATAAATGTCGTCAATTACAATTGATGTCATAATATAGTGCAACATTAATGTCATAATAAAGTGGACATAGTTATAATATTTGATCCCTTTTACACTTGAGCAACATTAATGTCAGCAAGCGTTACCTCAACGTATCTTTTAGATTACTTTTTAGATTACTAAGAGCGATCAAATATTATAACTATGTTGCTTGCTGAATTAATGTCATCAGTTACAATTGATTTTTTCCCTCCACACCTCACTTGAAAAACCGCACTCATAACTATGTAATAAATGTTGTTTACACTTTTGTCTCTTCTATCTCATATAAATATAATCCATACTCAACTTCCATCTTACCAAATCTTATCAAATCCTACCAAAAAATAAAAAAGGTAGAGATGGAAGCAACACTATGTGATTCAAAAAGGTTAGTAAAATCATGTTTTTTGTAAGGTATAAACTCCGAATTATCTCTATAAATTATATACATTTTTTCGTGAAGCATGTCATCTGATCAAGATAGAACTAATGATCAAGCCAACATCGCGATCCGAGAGTTAAAATTTTATCAAAAACAATGGAGTATAAATCTTTGTGTCTTACGTAATACTATAGACTCCTTTAAGAATGGAGAAGGGAATTAACAAAAGTTGATTCTAATTGATGAAGAGGTGATACGAATTTCACATTGTTATTATTCCATTTAATTATCATATTACCATGATTACATGATTTATTCTACATTGTGTCTTTTGCAGGGAACACTTATCCAAGTAATTTTATTTAATAAGCTGATAGAAAAGTTCAGCGGTTTATTGATAAAGGGAGAGACGTATACTATAACCAATGGAGAAGTAAAGCCTCCAAATTTGAAATATCCAACAATTAATCCAGAAAAAGAGTTGGCACCCACAACAAAGACAATCATTCCAGAAACAAAAAAATTTGTATCATTGGAAAAGTTCAAACCAACATTCCTTTTATTTAAAGTTGCTTCTGCTTTTGATGATGGAATAATGCCTTTTGGGAAGTTTTTTTAAAATATTATGTGAAAATTTCTGCATATTAATAATCACTAAAATTTCTCCATTGTAGATATTGTTAGATTCGTAACAACGGTGAAACTAATTTTTAGCAATCCCAATTCCAAAAGAAGGGAGGTCATAATTATGAATAAAGAGTAGGAATTTAATATTATTGTTTATTATTATGTACACATTATTGGTAAGAAAATAATGTTTTTTAAAAAAATAGGTTTGATCAAATTTCAGTGACACTATTTAGCGGAGATTGAAGGATCATCATTGGAGAATTTGAAAGATGCGAAACCCGTTGTTGCATTGCTAAGCGTAATTGGTAGACGTTATTTAGGTAAAAAAATAACGACAAGCATGGTTTTAAAATGATGTGAAAATCTTTTAATTTCACGTTTGTTTTATTTTTAGGTGAGTTTCAATTATCTACAAAATCATCAACTCTGGTGCTCGTGAATCCTAAAATTCCACAATGTAGAGAAATAATAGACTGGTAAGTTAGAAAAAAATTCATACTTAGTGAATAGATTAATTACCAATAAATAATCAATATGGTATAGTTGCACGTCCTATGTATTGTTTTTGTTGGCGAGCCCGACATGTACAACAATATTAAATTAAATTTTCTCAAGTTATTTTAATATTTTTTGGCCATTGATATTTTTTGGCCATTGACATTGATTATTTGGGTCAGTTATTTCTAATAATATATAAACAGTAATATAATGTAAATTTTGTCATTAAACTTTTCAAATTAGAAATTATAACTACATGTGGTGTAAGTTTCAACATATCTATAATTAAAGGGGCATATATAAAAAACTGTTTTATTAAATTAAATTGTTCATTAATTTTAGCTCTTACTTCTCATAAATTTTAGGTTTAGTAATTCAAACAGTGAAAGTAGTAAAAGTGTATTGTTGACACCAACAAAAAGGATTACTCAAGAAAATAAGGTTAAGCTGACTGATGTTATTAATACTTCGCCTAAATTGTCTAAGGTATATTAAATTTAGTAATAATGAAAATTAATTTAATTAATCATCTAAGTGTTTATGTTATTTGACTTCTCTCTAGAGTATGTTTTGCTCATTTGTGGCAAAAATTATAACAATAATCAATACGGAAGAACCATTTTTTAGTGCCTATGCAAAATGCAAAAAAGCAGTGCATGAGATTAATGGCAGCACAACAAATTGTACAAACTGTAAAAATGGACATTCAGATTGGACAATCAGGTTGGATAATATACACTTATTATTATATTATTGTTAATATGTATGTACGCTTTCTTATGCAAAAATTCATTCCAGGTATAATTTGTGACTAGAGGTGAATGATGGAACAAATACAGCATATGTAACTTTATTTGACGAAGCAAAAATTTTGATTGGTTGCACAGCTATTGCATATGTAGAGATGTTTGAGGATGAATCTTCTGAATGTTACCAGAAAATGAAATCATGCTTAGAAAAGGAATATGTTTTCCTTGTGGAGATAAATGAGAAAGAAGAATCCAATCGAAAGGCAAGATGTATAATTGCGCAGGAGGTTCAAAAAGTAGAAGAAATACACCCTCCTACTATGGAAACTGAAGAAACTAGTAGAAGCAAAGTTATTAACGCCAGAAAATGACTATTTGGACTCAAGAGTGAAATGCTGAAGAAGAAAATGAAAATGGAACCAAGTACTTCAAGCAGCTGAGATTTGTAACCTTTTTTTGTTATATTGTTATTTCATTCTGTAGCTGCAATGTGATCACTCTTTTTGTCATCTTTAATAATTAGTTTTAATTTTATATGGTTAACCGTTCTATTTTAAAAATTAACCTTTTAATTCTTAGCTCTTTATTTCTCTTTGAACAATTATTTCTTACAAAATGTATCTTCTTTAATAAGGACCGGCGCACACATCAATTATTTTCTTATATATAGATCGTTACATCAGATGTCTAATGCGATATAAATATAAAGTTTTGCTATATCACGATCAAACATGTTGACTGACTATTAGACCCAATAGAGCTTAAACAGAGATTCGTCAAAAGAAACATATAAATGGACATAGCACATACTCAAATCACAAAACAGATAAATAAAACACACTATGCTCATAAATACGGAAATACAATAACGTTCAATGTTGGCAAACAATATTTGGAGCACGTGTTCGTTAGAATCAAATATTCTGTAAATGTTTCTAAAACATATGTGCTATATGTCAATTTCGAATAATTCAAAATCTGCATAAATGCATGATTAAAGAAAATTTTCAAGAAAGGCAAATAGTTTCGCCAATTAAAAGAATGAATGCGAACCATGAGTAAAATTATATTAAAAATACATGCATGCACCGATTTGCAAACACACGGACTTACCTCATCTATTTTTTCCATTAATGATAATTAAATTACTTAATAATTATTTGGCAAGTCGTTATTACTACATAATTAAGTTATAAGTCAAGTCTTACCAAATAAGAATAAATAGGGAGAGCAAAACGTTTTAGGATTTCCTAAACCATTCTACAATTGGCAAATTATTTTTTCATTTATGATAATTCCGTTACTTCATAATTATTTGGCAAAACTATATAATTTCTTTACAAAACGTTTCTACAATTAGCCAACTATACAAAACGTTTTTGCTTATAAGTCAAGTCTTACCAAATAAGAATAAATAGGGAGAGCAAAACGTTTTAGGATTTGCTAAACCATTCTACAATTGGCAAATTATTTTTTCATTTATGATAATTCTGTTACTTCATAATTATTTGGTAAATTGTATCATTCCGTTACTTCATAATAATTCATAATTATTTATAAATGAGGTAAGTCATTACCGTTACTTCATAATAATTCATAAATGAGGTAAGTCATTGTTACTTAATAATTATTTGCTAAACCATTCTACAATTGGCAAAGTATTTTTTCATTTATGATAATTTCGTTACTTCATAATTATTTGACAAGTCATAATTACTATGTAATTCAATTATAAGCCAAATCTTACCAAATAGGAATAAATTGAGAGAGCCGTTTTGTATAGTTGGCCATCGTAGAAACATTATAAGAATGAATGTGAACCATGAGTAAAATTATATTATAAATACATGCATGCATTTTTTCATTAATGATAATTCCATTACTTAATAATTATTTGGCAATTAATTATTACTACATAATTCACTTATAAGTCAAGTCTTACCAAATAAGAATAAATAGGGAGAGCAAAATATTTCAGGATTTACTAAACCATGCTACAATTGACAAATTACTTTTTCATTTATGATAATTTTGTTACTTAATAATTATTTGGCAAGTCATTATTAGTATGTAATTCGGTTATAAGCCAAATCTTACCAAATAAAAATAAATAGAGAGAGCAAAAATATTTTAATAATGCTAAATATCGGTTACAAGTTAATTATTACTAAATACAGCAACTTTATCCTAATTTGGTCCAATTACCAAAATTTCTTACCTAATGAAACACGCTTCTTAAATTAAAATTGTTTCCAAATCTTTAAGTAAATATCCATTTTAATTAGATTTATTTTGATTCCAAATCTTTAAGTTAATTATTACTAAAAACAACAACTTTATCCTGATTAGGTCAATTACCAAATTTCTTACCTAATGATGTCTTATTTCTTAAATTAAAATTGATTCCAAATACGCACACAAATAAGGAAATACAATAAGGTTCAATGTTGGCAAACATTATTTGGAGCACATAGTCTGTCAATCCACTGGTTGATTATTATGTGATGTTATTCATGAATCCCAACAGGTTCTGATCGCTCTCCTTTTATTCCTCATGAATTTTGATTTTCCTATTTTTTTTATGATTTCAATTTGAAAATTTTATGGCATTATTGTTACGGATTTATCTTTAATGGTGAAATTGTATGTTTTTTATATAGGTCCTACATTTGTTCTTTATTTTTAACTATCATTTTAAAAGATGAATTTTTTTATAAAAAGTTATTACTACATAATTCACTTATAAGTCAAGTCTTACCAAATAAGAATAAATAGGGAGAGCAAAACGTTTCAGGATTTGCTAAACCATGCTACAATTGACAAAATATTTTTTCATTTATGATAATTCTGTTACTTAATAATTATTTGGCAAGTCATTATTAGTATGTAATTCGGTTATAAGCCAAATCTTACCAAATAAAAATAAATAGGGAGAGCAAAAACGTTTTAATAATGCTAAATATCGGTTACAAGTTAATTATAATATCCATTTTAATTAGATTTATTTTGATTCCAAATCTTTAAGTTAATTATTACTAAAAACAACAACTTAATCCTGATTAGGTCAATTACCAAAATTTCTTACCTAATGATGTCTTATTTCTTAAATCAAAATTGATTCCAAATATACACACAAATAAGGAAATATAATAAGGTTCAATGTTGGCATTATTTGGAGCACATGGTCTATTAATCCACTGATTGATTATTATGTGATGTTTTTCATGAATCGCGACAGGTTCTGATCGCTCTCCTTTTTTTCCTCATGAATTTTGATTTTCCTATTTTTTTATGATTTCAATTGAAAATTTTATGGCATTGTTGTTACGGATTTATCTTTAATGTTGAAATGCTATGTTTTTTATATAAGTCCTGCATTTGTTCTTTATTTTTAACTATTATTTTAAAAGATGAATTTTTTTATAAAAAGTTATTACTATATAATTCACTTATAAGTTAAGTCTTACCAAATAAGAATAAATAGGGAGAGCAAAACGTTTCAGGATTTGCTAAACCATGCTACAATTGACAAAATATTTTTTCATTTATGATAATTCTGTTACTTAATAATTATTTGGCAAGTCATTATTAGTATGTAATTCGGTTATAAGTCAAAGCTTACCAAATAAAAATAAATAAGGTCAACAAAAACGTTTTAATAATGCTAAATATCGGTTACAAGTTAATTATTACTAAATACAGCAACTTTATCCTGATTAGGTCAATTACCAAAATTTCTTACCTAATGAAACACTCTTCTTAAATTAAAATTGATTCCAAATCTTTAAGTAAATATCCATTTTAATTAGATTTATTTTGATTCCAAATCTTTAAGTTAATTATTACTAAAAACAACAACTTTATCCTGATTAGGTCAATTACCAAAATTTCTTACCTAATGATGTCTTATTTCTTAAATTAAAATTGATTCCAAATCTTTAAGTAAATATCCTCAAAATATTTGAATTTCTTTCATATCTTTATAAATCCCGCTCACATTCTCTCCCGAAAATTGTTCAACCACTCATCCAAACTCTAAACCTCTCATAACCTTAATATCTCTTCTCTCTATTAGAAAAAAATTATTAATATATTTTCTCCAAAGTTAGTTATGTTATTTTAAGAAGTATATATTTATCGAGAAGTCAAATGCTAAGTATGAGAAGCTAATAATTATTATTTTTTAGCTTTGAAGAGAACCTGGTAGAGGCACAGGAGCAAGCATTTCACTTTTGTGAAAAGGAGGTATTTGTTTGTTGCCATATTTCTATTTTTATTTTGGGAGTTTCTATCTACTTTTGTAGCTATAACTGCAGTTCTAATCAGAAGCTAAGTTAATGACCATCAACTGCAATATTTAATAAACTGGTTCAATGAATGATCACAATGCCTTCATATTATGACAGCTAACTTCCCATTTAATACCATACATGTCAAACTATCTAGAACTGGATGAGGCGACATGAATTCCACATCATAATATTTTTGGAATAGCTATACGTGCTTTGCACAAGCCATACCATAAATTAATTTAGCATATATACAGCACAATAAAATATGTAAAATTCATATCACCTCTTCATCACGGTAATATGAAAATGTAATTATTTCATGTAATTTTCATATTTAATTTCTATATATATAGCAAAATAACTTCACATTATGAGAGATACTAAGTTAAAATATGATACTATTATTTATTAACATCTTAAGAACACTTTACGCATGAGCACAACTTTTTTATGAATCACAACAAGCAATTAATCAACCATCATTAGTGAACATCCAATATAAATCTGAATATTCCAAGTAAACAATATGAAGAAACAGTATTGATTAACAAGCTAATGAGAACACCTAAAATAATCTTAAGACCTCTACTCAATTAGTGAATTTTCACTCTAAAATTTGTATTGAAAAGCAACCAGCACTGTCAGCAATCCATAGTATAACTTTATAATTCTAAAAGATAATCTATATACACTATTTTATATTAAACAATTATTTTTAAGATTTGCTAGAGTGCTTTGATTGCATATGTATATATGAATAAATTGTTCCATACAGTTACTTATATTCCATTCCTTTTGCATGTGTTTCATTTTAACAGACTAGACCAGAGATCACTTTTGATGGAGGTTTGAACTATGTTCTTAATATCTAAAATGTTTCCTTCAATTCTAAAATAAAATTATCAATAAATTTTAATATATTTGCAGATGGAGAGACCTCAAGAAAGCGAAAGCGGAACAATTACTTCAAAGATTATTATACCAATCTCACTCAAGAAGAGCGTAATTCTTATATAAATAGATCCATTGAAAATAGGAGTGAATCAAGCCTCAGTGCCTCGAATGATCATCATAGTCCCGCTAAGCGACGAGTCAAGTGGTTACTTCGTGCTACGCAATCAGAATATCAATTTCAAGGTATATTCAACACACTAAAATTATATAAAACTCATAGTTTACAAAATTTAATACTGATCGCTTAATTTATTTTATTGGAAACACATTCTATAATCCTTCATGCTCTGAGTTACATCAAATAAAAGTAGTCTCGCACTGTATTCATTGTGGAGCAAAGAAATTTGAACATGAAATGCCAACATTTTGCTGCTATAATGGCCGATTCAAATTGGCTTCAACACATGTCCATCCAACTCTTTACTCATTGTTCACGTCCAACACTCCAAAAGCAATAGAGTTCCGTAAAAATATACAAAAATACAATAGTCTATTCTCATTCACCTCATTTGGAGCTACTATTTATAAAAGTTTTGCACCATCGACGAACGATGCTTATACATTTCGAGCACAAGGGCAAATTTACCACCATTTACCGGGTTTGATACCAAGCAAAGATAAACCAGATTTTTTCCAATTGTACTTTCATGGTTGTGATAATGAGCTTCACTGTAAGACCCCGTAGATTTTTGAGTATGTAAATGTGAGGTTGAGTGTGCAAAATTTCAAATCATATGCAGCAGATTCGTAGTATGCAGTTTTCAGCTCATGAGTGGACCCATGACTGTCATGAGTCGACTCATGATTTCAACTCCCGTTATCATGAGTTTCTGTTGAGTCGAATCATCACTCTATAAGTCAACCCATGACCCATGAGTCGACCCATAATATACCATGAGTCGACTCATCGGGGATTTTTGGCTTTTCTCAGTTCGGGTTTGTTGGGTTTCGGGTCTGGTTTTATCTATTCATATATATTTCCCTCCACCCGAAAACACTCTTTTTCATCAGCAAACCCTAGAGAAACCCTAGCCTCCTCTCCCCCTCAAAACCCTAGCTTGTTTTTGGGTAAATCTTGGGCAATTTTTAGGGATTCTCAGCAGCTTTTTGGTGGATTGCAGCGAAGGGGATTGCTCTTCATCACATCTGAGGTGAGTAACATCTCGCCCAACCCTTCACCTATGTTTTTAACTATTTACAAATGTTTTTCAGGAGTTTTATTGAGCCTAAGGCTTATTTCAAGTATAAATCAATGTTCTTATTAGGGTGAATGCTAGAAATCATATGTTTCAGATTTTAAATCCTCACCAACGAGTTTTTAAAGAAAACCCAGATCTGGAAATATTTTTAAGGAATAAAAATATGAGTTTTATTTTTGGTTATATGCCCTTTTTCATGATTAGGGGTAAATTGTTAGATTTAACATATAAGTAATTGTTTCTCACGCTAGATATGAATTTCTCACTGTATCATAGTCTAGAATTGATAGCTATAGAGATGTAGATCAGTATAATGGAAGGATGGATCGAGTTGGCGTTTCTAACTGGTGATATATGCAGATTTCAGCCCGTAAGTCGACTCACGACTCATCATGAGTCGACTCATCAGGTTGAGTCGACCCATGACTGTTATGAGTCGACTCACGAAGTAATTTTCCTGTTATCTCAAGTTTCTGCTAAGTCGACTCGTACCGGATCATGAGTCGACCCATGAGACATGAGTCGACCCATAAATGAGCACGAGTCGACTCATCACAGTGTTTTCTATTTCGATTGCGTTTCTGTTTAATCATCTGCTGTATACCTATATATATACGCATATATAGAGTGTATATATATATATATATACACACACTCTATATATATATGTATGTATGTATGTTCGAGGGTACTGTCTACTATTCTTGAACTTGGGGTGTTGCCTTGTTTATCGGATATTAAATTTGCAGTGATCTTGATTTTCACCTGTACATGTATGATGACATATGTGGCATAGTCTCAGATCAGCACAGCAGGGCATGTACAGGAATAGGATAGGTATATCTTTCTATGCACAGTCCTCGTGTTGGACTATAATCCATTTCAAGTCCTCGTGTTGGACTAAAATCCATTAGAGTCCTCGTGTTGGACTATAATCCATTTCAATCATGTTTTAGACTTTAGCTAAACCTTGAGCATGTTACTTAACCAAGTTGGGTACACGACATATTGTATTAGGCTGGGACATGATAGCTACCTAGGTTGTACATGACACCTATTGTAGCTTCGTCATATTTTTCATTTTATCGGTAGAGATGGGTGTGTATTCTTTTCTTTATTGTTCTTGTTACCAACCTCGGGTTTTGGTATTTAGGGATCTACAATTTGAGATACAATGTATATACATAAGGGTTTCCTTGTTTGGATTATTTTGCTCGACGTACCTATGCTCGTGTTGTATTTCCCTAAGTATTAAAACCCATTAAATGTTTGTGTAAACGATCTATATTATTATGTATTAACTGTATTTTCTTATACAACGAGCCCTATCCCTTGAGGTTGGTTGTGATGTTGCTTGCTAGAGCTTTGACTCTCGTTGTCCCTCCCCCTTTCAGGTAACGAGCCAGGAGCCCGGAGAGTCGCAGGTTGAGGACGATCCTTACTAGTGTCTATTTATCCTCTTATTAGATATATTTTATTCTGTACTCCACTTGAGACGTTTTAGACTTGAGAGGTTTATGTTCTAGAGTTGTAAAGGCTGTGTGCCTTATTTCCTGCATCAGATATTATGTATTTTGAGACATGTTGAGATCTCCAGATTGTTGTTATTCATTTCAGGCTTGACTGTGTATTCCTGCTTATTTGGTTGATGAGATGTGTTAATTTGATGCTCTATCATTTCATCGAGTTTCTGTTGTAAAACCTTTTACTTGCTTTGTACCAATACCTGTTGTTGATTCCACTAGAGAGATAGTGATTATGATGGTGAAACATGTTATTGTACGGTGTGGTGCATGGCAGGTTTGACATTCCTGGTTTCACCTCGGACTGCAGCCTTATGTGAACCCAGGGGCGTCACAGTTGGTATCAGAGCTCTAGTTCCAGTATCCCTAGGATTATCCTGTGTCGAGTCGTGGAGCTATCATGTGTAGAGTTCGCTAAGGATTTCCTAGTATGAGTGAGGATGATATATGCGTATATCTCAAAATTTTGAGAAATTTTTTTTATGACAAATATTTTTGCTTAAAGTATATGCGTGAATACTATGTGATGAGAAAATCATATGGTGATGAACAATGTATATACGTTTACTTTGACTCATGAACCTTATTTTTTTTATGATCAGAGAGATGGCAGGACGTGGGAGACCCCGCACTCGAAGGGCCGCTCAGGCAGAGCCCTAGTAGGCCCTACCTGAGCCGTAGCAGGCTCCACCCGAGCACGAGCAGGCACCACCAGAGCCGCAGCAGGCTCCTCAGTATTTGGTGGATATCATGGCTCCTCTTATTGCCAGGATGACAGCAATTGAGGAGTTGGTAACGACTCATATAGCACCACGGACACCACCACCACCGGTAGCTCAGCAGCAGGGGATACCAGCCGTCCCAATCAGAGAGAGACCCAGAGATAGCACCTGTAGGTATTCCACTAGCGGTACCAGATAGAGCCACGGAGCAGGAAGCTTGGTTCCGTATGGTGGAGAGGTATCAGAAGATGAGGGCACCAGAGTTCCAGGGGTCACCAGACCCTCTTGCAGCACACAAGAGGAAGGAGGATATGAGCAATATACTTGACATACTCGGTGTAGATTCGGTTCAAAAGCAGAGGTTGGCATCCTACAGTTTGAAGGGAGATGCCGGGAGATGGTACCGGCTACAGTTTACTCCAGAGCAGAGGATGACCCTCATATGGGAGGATTTCATCTACTTCTTTGATGGGCAGTATATTTCTTCTGCAGCACGGACTGGGAAGGAGCTTGAGTTGTCTCGGATGACTCAGGGAGACATGACAGTGGCGGATTATGAGAGCTGGTTTATGGAGTTGCTGCATTTCACGGGTATTGTTGAATATCATATCTCCATGATAGTGTTTTGGTGATAACAATTTATAAAATGTGTGTACACTAACTCTTATATGCAGATTTCAATATCAGAATATGTGAAAAGTGCAAGGTGATTTCAAGGCATTTTGAAGTGAAGAAAATGAAGAACAAATGAGATAATGTATTTTATATTTTCTTTACTTAGAATTATTGTACAAGCCTTGATCACACACATGCACACACACACAATATTAGAACACACTAACACAGGCTTAGTGTGTTGGTTAACTATAGAAATCCCCTATGTTAACCATTAGAATAATAGTTAAAACTTGATTATAAAAACTCTTTATAGCTGAATTTTTACTCTTAGTAGTCGACTAATTAGAATAGTAGTCGACTACTCTTGTATTAAACTCAAATACATATTTCTGTCAATTTACAGTATAGTTGACTAATAGTAATTATAGTCGACTACTCAAGTGTTTGACAGAAACATAAGTTTCTGATATTTTACAGTGTAGTCGACCAATTAACATAATAGTCGACTAATGAACTCAAATTTCAATTTATAAGTTTCTGTCAAAATACAGTGTAGTCGACTAATGATCATTATAGTCGACTACTGAGAAAAATTTTCGAAAACACAGAGTCTGTTTGAACTCAGTGTAGTCGACTAATGTCAACAGTAGTCGACTACAGATACAGTTTTTCCAGTTTTCAAAGTTTGAATATGTGACTGTTTATAGCCATTTTTAAACGTTTTTAAAGTTCAAAAAATTTGTCTTTTCAAGGGCTATAAATAGGTTATGTGTTTAGAAAAATTGCAGAGACATATACACCCATAAGCTTTGATCTTTGTACAATTTTTCAAGTGAAAAACATTCAGATTTTTGAGAAAAAGAAGAGTTTCTGAAATTGCCTTTAAACATTCATCAAATACTTATCATTTAGGCAATTTACAGAGATTAAAAGAATCCTAAGCCACTGCTGCACTTCATTATACATTCAAGGCTTATAGGATCAATTGTGTTCTTACTTCAAAAGGATTTCTCTCGGGTTTGAGAGGGTTGATCTCTTGGTGTAGAGATTGGTGTTCAAATTGACAAGGTGTTTGTCAATTGGTATTGCAATTTGCAGGGACTTGCAAATTGGTCAGTGTTCAAGTGTATCTATTTCAGATCCTACATTTGGTATCAGAGCAAGGTGAAAGATGGCATCTCCAAATACATCACAATTTAAAGAAGGTCACTCTACAAATCGTCCTCCAATGTTCGATGGATTGAACTACAACTATTGGAAGTGTCGAATGAAGATTTATCTTCAATCAATTAGCTACGAACTTTGGAACGTCGTGGAAACGAAATATGAGAAGCCAACCACTCCTTTCGTAGAATGGACTATATCTCAAAGGAACAATGCAAATTTGGATTCTAAAGCCATGAATGCCTTATTTTGTGCACTCGACAAGAATGAGTTTAATAGGGTGTCAACGGCCACATCCGCATATGATATTTGGCACACACTCGAGGTAACTCATGAAGGTACAAATAAAGTTAAAGAATCTAAAATTTCTGTTCTTGTGCACAGATTTGAATTATTCAAGATGAAGGAAAATGAGACTATTGGAGAAATGTTCACAAGATTCACCGACATCACAAATTCTGTCATTGGTCTTGGAAAAACATATACTCAAGTGGAGATGGTAAGAAAGATACTTCGTTCACTTACTCCACAATGAGAAAAGAAAGTTACCGCAATTGAAGAAGCCAATGATTTGTCAACTCTTACGGTTAAAAATCTTATTGGCAATCTTATGGCATATGAAGTTCAACTTGAAGATAGAAAGAATGATGAAGAATCAAAGAACAAGAAAGTTCTTGCATTCAATACCACTTCTGATAAAGAAGATTCAGATGATGATGATGATGAAATGGGCATGTTTGCACGAAAATTTCGGAAATTTATAAAATGAGGTAATTTTAAATCTAAAAATTCAAATTCAAATAACCCTGTTTGTTTTAAATGTAATAAACCAAGGCATATGAAGAAAGATTGTCCAATGTTGAAGAATAAGCAAAAATCAAGTTATTTCAACAACTTCAACAACATTCAAAATAACAAGAAAAGGAAAGCAATGGCAGTCACTTAGGATGATAGTGATGAGTCATCCTCAGATGAAGATATTGAAGAAAAGAAAAGTGCTCACATGTGTTTCATGGCACATGATGAAGTAAGTGAAAATGAAGAACTTTTAGATGCTTTTAATGAATTATATGAAACTTTTGTGAGATTAAAAACTTCACATAATTTTCTTAAAGGTGAAAATAAAAGATTACTTGAAGAAATTTCTGATTTAAATTCCTCTACATTTTCTAATTCTCAAATAATTGAATTAAAAGAAGAAAATTTTTCTTTACTTAAAGAAAATGAATGTTTATCTAATGAAAATAAATATTTAAAATCAGAATGTAATGATTTAAATATTTGTATTAATAATTTAGAAAAAGATATTTCTTCTTTTAAATCAAGATATGAAGATATATGTCTAAATGTAAGCAAATTTAATAAAGGAAAAGAAAATCTTAATAATATTCTTTCTTTTCAAAGAGAATCACAAAAGACAAAAGGATTAGGTTTTAAATTTAATAAAAATAATTCAAAGAAAACATTTTTTGTAAAACCTACTCATGACTTGTATGATTATAGAACTGAAAATTTGTGTAAAAAGAAATCAAAATTATTTTCTATTTGGGTTCCAAAAGAATTATCTTCTTTACATAAGAATTTTTATATTTCTGATTTTATTAAAAATATTTGTTTATCACCTAACTATTTAGGCAAATCAAACTTTTCATGGGTTTGGTTTCCTAAAGGCTAATTTAAAGGACCCAACATAGTATGGGTACCAAATTGTAAATGTTTATTATTTCAGGTACCCAAGAAAGATAGGTGAATTTTGGATAGTGGTTGCTCCAAACATATGACTGGAAACATACAACTGTTGTCATCTTTTCAAAACAAGGATGGTGGTACCGTTACTTTTGGAGATAACAACAAAGAAAAAGTCATCGGTATTGGATCTGTCGGTAATCCAAACAAACCTATCATTGATAATGTTCTTTTAGTTGATGGTCTTAAACATAATTTACTAAGTATTAGTCAACTTTGTGATAAAGGTTTTAAAATTGTTTTTGAAAAAGAATCATGCTTAATTTATGATATTGATTTAAAAACTATTATTTTTAAAGGTTATAGAAAGATTAACATATATGTATTATCTATGAATAATATTTCAAATGAACATTGTCTTATTGCATCATCTAATGATTCTATTTTATGGCATAAACGTTTTGGACATGTTAATTTTAAAAATATATCTAAGATTTCTAAAAATGATTTAGTAAATGGTTTACCTAAGATGTCTTTTAAAAATAATTTTTGTGATGCATGTCAACAAGGAAAAATACACAAATCTTCTTTTAAATCTAAAAATGTAATATCTATAAATAGACCATTAGAATTAATTCATATAGATCTTTTTGGTCCATCAAGAGTTGCATCTTTAAATGGAAGTAGATATGCATTTGTTCTTGTTGATGATTTTTCTAGATTTACATGGGTAATTTTTCTTAAAAATAAAAATGATGCTTTTAATGAATTTTCAATATTTTGCAAAAGAATTCAAAATCAAAAATCTACATCTATTATCTCTATTCGTAATGATCATGGAGGAGAATTTGAAAATGAATTATTTGTAAATTATTGTGACAAACATGGTATATCACATACTTTTTTTTTCCTCGTGCAGCTCCACAAAACGGAGTTGTAGAAAGGAAAAATAGAACTTTACAAGAATGTGCTAGAACCATGTTATGTGATAGTAATTTACCTAAATATTTTTGGGCAGAAGCTGTATCAACAGCTTGTTATATTTTAAATAGAGTTTTATTAAGACCTATTTTAAAGAAAACCTCTTATGAATTATTTTATAACAAAATTCCTATAGTGTCTTACTTTAAAGTTTTTGGTTGTAAATGTTTTATCTTAAACACAAAAGATAATTTAGATAAATTTGATTCTAAATCCAACGAAGAAATTTTTGTTGGATATTCTAATCATAGTAAAGCATACAGAATATATAACAAAAGAACACTAGTTATTGAAGAATCATTACATGTTTCTTTTGATGAAATTTTTTCAAAAACACCTATTATATTAAATAATGATGATGAAATAATTAATACTATTCATGATACTCCAATGTTAGATATTACAAAAGATGATAAAATACAAAATGACTTACCTAAAGATTTTGTAGAAGTTAAATATCATCCACATGATTTAATTATTGGAAATATTTCAGATAAAGTAACTACAAGATCTCATTTTAATTTGATTGCTCATAATGCTTTTATTTCAATTATTGAACCTAAAAATATAAAAGAAGCACTTCTTGATGATTCATGGATAATTGCTATGCAAGATGAACTTAATCAATTTACTAGAAACAATGTTTGGGATCTTATACCTAGACCTCAAAATAAATCCATTATTGGAACAAAATGGATTTTTAGAAACAAATTAGATGAATTTGGTCAAGTTGTTAGAAACAAAGCTAGATTAGTTGCTCAAGGTTATAATCAAGAAGAAGGAATTGATTATGATGAAACTTATGCACTTGTTGCACGATTAGAATCAATTAGGATTTTACTTGCATTTGCATGTTTTATGAATTTTAAATTATTTCAAATGGATGTTAAAAGTGCTTTTCTAAATGATTTTATAAAAGAAGAAGTTTTTGTAGAACAACCTCCAGGTTTTGAACATGAAAATTTTCCAAATCATGTTTTTAAACTTAAGAAAGCATTATATGGTCTTAAACAAGCACCTCGTGCTTGGTATGATAGATTAAAGAAGTTTCTTTTAACTTCAGGTTTTGAAATTAGAAAAGTTGATTCAACATTATTTATTAAGAAAATAAACAAATATATTTTACTAATTCAAATTTATGTAGATGATATTATTTTTGGTTCTACTAACAACAATCTTTGTCAAGAATTTGCTAAGACTATGCAGGATGAATTTGAAATGAGTCACATGGGTGAACTAAATTTCTTCCTTGGACTACAAATTAAACAATTAAAAGAAGGAATATTCATCAATCAAAGTAAGTATGTAAAAGATTTACTCAAACGATTTGGATTGGAAAATTCATCAAGCAAACCAACACCAATGAGCACTACTACATCACTTGACAAAGATGAAATTGGTAAGAATGTTGATCAAAAGCTCTATCGAGGTATGATTGGATCACTTCTTTACATTACTGCAAGTAGACCTGATATAATGTTTAGTGTATGTTTATGTGCAAGATTTCAATCTAATCCTAAAGAATCTCATCTTAAAGCAGAAAAAAGAATTTTTAGATATATTAAAGATACTACAAATTATGGTTTATTTTATCCTAAACATAGTTCTTTTGATTTAATATCATATAGTGATGCTGATTTTGTCGGATGTAAATCTGATAGAAAAAGTACAAGTGGAACATGTCATTTCTTAGGACATTCACTTGTATCTTGGTTTAGTAAAAAGCAAAATTCAGTGTCATTATCAACAACTGAAGCTGAATATATTGCTGCAAGTCTTGCATAAGCACAAATATTATGGATGAAACAAACTTTAACTGATTATGGCATAAATTGTCCCATATCATCTATTATGTGTGACAATTCTAGTGCAATTAACTTATCTAAAAATCCTATTCAACACTCACGTACAAAACACATTGATATTAGACATCATTTTTTACGTGATCATGTGCTTAAAGGTGACATTTCTTTAGAATTTATACCTACAGATAAACAAATTGCTGATATATTAACAAAACCCCTAAAAGAAGAAATTTATGTTAAATTAAGAAGGGAATTAGGTATATGTTCATTTGAAGATTTAAATTAATTTTTAAAACAATAAAATAAACATTTATAATATAATTAGTCGACTAATTTGACTTATAGTCGACTACATGCACAAGCAGTACAAAGAATTTTTCCTGAAAATTAAAGTGTAGTCGACTACTTACCTTTATAGTCGACTACTCTATGTTAAAATCTTAAAAACAACTTTCTGTTGATTACAGTGTAGTCGACTACAATACAGATTAGTCGACTACTCTGAGTTAAAAACTGAATCTAATCTTTCTGTCTAGTACAGTGTAGTCGACTACTCTCACTATTAGTCGACTACTGATCCTGTATTTTCAGTGTTACAGTTTTTTAAAAAGCTTATTGGTTTTCCAAACAAAAAAAACCCAAGACCCATACCCGTTTCACTTAAATAAAATCAATCTCAACCATTCATTTTTAACTCTATCAATCCTAACCATACATTTAAGATCAAATCTCAACCATACACTTAATTTACTATCAAATCTCAACCATACATAATGTTTTATTCTTAAAAGATAAAGTTAAAAACAAAAACTACTTTCTAACTTCTCCCAAAACCGAAACCCCATCTTCCTCTTCAGTTTCACTGATTCCAGGTTAGGGCTTTTCTTATTTCTCAATTTTTCTTCATCAATTTCTTCAAATAGTTCATTTCTGTCAAGTATCCAGGCTCTGTAGTTGACTAATTCAGCCTTTAGTCGACTAATCTAGGGTTTTCTACAGTTTTGAGGTATCATTCTAATCTTGATCTTTACATCTTTAGCAATTTATCTATCTAATCATGTCTAGATCTAAGAAAGCTAAGCAAACCCATACCTCTGTCAATGATAAAATCATCATATATTTAAAAAGTCCTGATTTATTAGAAGAATTTAACGAATTATCAACTTTTGAAGTTCTTCCAGGACGATTTGTGAAGTTTGATGATTTTATTCCCTGGAATTTTAGTTCATATTTTAAAAATGTGGGATTGCTTGAGTTATTTTCTGCTGAAAATAGGAAACCCACATATCCGTTTCTTGTGCAACTGTTCTATACAAATATAGAACGTGTGGGAACTATTGGTGGCTCAGAAAAACTAAAAACTCTTGTTAAAGGAATGGAAATTGACTTAACTACAAAGTCAATTGGTAAAATTTTCAATATTCCTTATCAAGGAGTTTCTCTTAGATCTGTTAGGATGAATGATTCAGAACTTTTGTCAAATCATATATTTCTTCCTGGATATGGCAAACCGTTAAACAACTCATACAAACTTCGTCCAATTCCTAGGTTCATTGCTCGTATCTTAGCATATAACTTGTTTCCAAAAACTGGAAGTTTTTATTTCATTTCCCTAGATTTAGCAAAAGCTTTATATGCTATAATGGGAAATATACAAGTTAATTGGGCTGAAGTTTACTTTGACAATCTTTTAACTATTCCAAGAGGATTTCTACCTTATGGTGCATTCCTAACTAAAATCTTTGACAAATTCCATGTAGATCTCCAATCTGAAAATTCTGTTGTCCGTTCTATTGAATTTTTTGACTCCAATGCCCTAACTAGGATGAAATTGACAAACTTTGAAATTCAAGAACAAAATCCTCCTCAAAATGAACCTGAACATCATCAAGAAGACATTCCACAATCTTCAACACAAGCAGGACCCTCCTCAAGTCAACCACCACCATTTCCTACAGAACCCTCTTGCTTTTCAGACGTGCAATACAACACTTTAAGTGCACGTATCCTTGAACTTGAAACTGGTCAAAGAGCTCTCTATGCACAAAATTCATACATCATTAGTAATCAAGAAGACCTAATCAAGAAGTTTGAAGACTTGGATACAGAGCTCAATACATATTTTCAAGGACAGCAACCTCCTCCAGCACCTTAAGATGTTTTAATGATATGTGTCAAAACAATTATGTTATTATGTTTAAGTTTCAAAAACTATGTGGTTGTGTATTGTTAGGACTTATGTTATATGTTTGTTATGTTGCTACTATGTCAGTTATGTTAGTTGTGTGTT
>BQKN01055482.1:17584-30216 GCA_022839385.1 Asparagus kiusianus | reverse complement strand
GCTTTGTACCTACACCTGTTGTTGACTCCACTAGAGAGATAGTGATTGTGATGGTGAAACATGTTATTGCACGGTGTAGTGCATGGCAGGTTTAACATTTCTGGTTTCACCTCGGACTGCAGCCTTGTGTGAAACCAGGGGCGTCACAGTTGGTATCAGAGCCCTAGTTCCAGTATCCCTAGGATCATCCTGTGTCGAGTCGTGGAGCTAGGTTAGAGTTTCTTAGGATTCATGTGTAGAGTCCGCTAAGGATTTCCTAGTATGAGTGAGGACGATATATGCGTATATCTTAAAATTTTGAGAAAATTTTTTTATGACAACTATTTTTGCTTAAAGTATATGCGTGAATACTATGTGATGTAGAAATCATATTGTGATGTACTATGTATGAATAGAATATACGTCTACTTTGACTCATGAACCTTATTTTTCTTATGATCAGAGTGATGGCAGGACGTGAGAGACCCCGCACTCGAAGGGTCGCTCAGGCAGAGCCCCAGCAAGCCCCACCTAAGCCCCAGCAGGCCCTACCTGAGCCGCAGCAGGCTCTACTCGAGCAGGAGCAGGCACCACCAGCGCCGCAGCAGGCTCCTCAGTATTTGGTGGATATCATGACTCCTCTTATTGCCAGGATGACAGCCATTGAGGAGTTGGTAACGACTCATATAGCACCACGGACACCACCACCACCGGTAGCTCGGCAACAGGGGATACCAGCCATCCCGATCAGAGAGAGAGACCCAGAGGTAACACCTGCAGCTATTCCACTAGCAGTACCAGATAGAGCCACGGAGCAGGAAGCTTGGCTCCGTATGATAGAGAGGTATCAGAAGATGAGGGCACCAGAGTTACAGGGGTCACCAGACCCTCTTGCAGCACACAAGTGGAAGGAGGATGTGAGCAATATACTTGACATACTTAGTGTAGATTTGGTTCAGAAGCAGAGGTTAGCATCCTACAGTCTGAAGGGAGATGCCGAAAGATGGTACCGGCTACAGTTTACTCCAGAGCAGAGGATGACCCTCACATGGGAGGATTTCATCTACTTCTTTGATGGGCAGTATATTTCTTCTGCAGCACGGACTGGGAAAGAGCTTAAGTTGTCCCAGATGACTCAGGGGGGCATAACAGTGACGGATTATGAGAGCCGGTTTATGGAGTTGCTACATTTCACGGGTATGTGGTAGACAGAAGAGCGTCAAGCTCAGATGTTCTTAGCAGGGCTACACCCTAATCTTCGCTGGTACCTCGTCTCAAGGAGGTTCTATTCAGTTAGGGAGGTAGCTGAGGCCGCCACTTCACAGGAGACTGAGACTACTATGTTCCTGAAGGACAAGGAAGGGAAGGCCAAGGCAGGACAGAGCGGGGACAATGGTAAGAACAATAGACCTTTGTCAGGGCATCAGCATCAGCAGCAGCAGGGCCCTCATAAGAAGGGACCTCAGCAGGATCAGAGAGCGCATCAGCAGCGCAAGTTCCAGGGATCTTGTTTCAACTGTTACAAGGTCGGGCATAAGGCATCAGAGTGTCGTAGTGCAGCAGCAGGAGCTCAGCAGGGCAGGGGTCCGAACCATCAGTAGCAGCGATAGCAGGGCAGAGGTCAGGGTCAGCAGAACAGGCTTGAGGCACCGCCAACGACGCAGAGGGCAGAGGGGCAGGTTCGAGCAGTCCAGGAGACTCCCCAGGGGCAGATTGTTCCATATTCTCCAGCATTAGCGGTAGAGCAGTATTCAGTCACAGGCAGAGTATATGCAGTGGTTCCTCGTGATCACGGTGCCAGCGGAGCAGTTGTGGAGGGTACATTCCTTGTGAATTCCTTTTCCGCCCGTATTCTTTTCGATTCGGGAGCTTCACATTCTTTCATCTTGCATGAATTTATGGCTAGACTCCAGCTCGTAGCTCAGCCTCTAGACACCCCTTTATCAGTCTCCACCCTTTTAGGTGAGGTATCGCTTCTGGAGAGCGTTTATAGGAGGTGTACCGTCAATTTAGACGAGTCGAAATTCATAGTCGATCTGATAATTTTGCATATGTTCGAGTTTGATGTCATTCTTGGTATGGATTGGTTGTCATCCTACCATATTAGTATTGACTATTTTGTGAAGACAGTCAGATTGCGAGCATCCGATGGGTCCGAGATGATTATGGCCACTTCTCAGGGCAATCGCTTTACGGAGTCATTTCTGGCGTTCATCGACGAGGTGATGCTACGGGATCAGAGTTCTGATTTGTTAGAGACTCGAGTTGTCTCGGATTATCAGGATGTCTTTCAGGACATACCTGGAGTACCTCCTGTGAGAGAGGTTGGATTTTGTATTGAGTTTCAGCCGGGCACAGCCCCGATATCCCGCGCACCCTATCGCATGGCGCCAGCTGAGATGAGAGAGCTTCAGACCTAGTTGGACGAGTTGTTAGCTCAGGGTTTTATTCGTCGGAGTCATTCTCTATAGGGCGCGTCAGTCCTCTTCGTGAAGAAGAAAGACGACAGCATGAGATTATGTATAGATTATCGGGAGTTGAACAAGGTCACTATCCGGAATACGTACCCACTACCTAGGATTGATGACTTGTTCGACCAGTTGCAGGGAGCGCGATTTTTCTCGAAGATTGATCTTCGTTCTGGTTATCATCAGTTGCGGGTTTAGGAGATGGAAATCCCCAAGACCGCTTTCCTCACGCACTATGGATCTTTTGAGTTCTTGGTCATGCCATTTGGGTTGACCAATGCACCCGCGGTATTCATGGACTTGATGAACCGGGTTTTTCGTCCATTCTTAGATCAGTTCATGATTGTTTTCATCGACGACATCCTCATTTATTCGAGATCGGAGGCGGATCATGAGCAGCACCTCCGTTTAGCTTTGCAGACCCTACGGGAGCACCAGTTATATGCCAAGTTCAGCAAGTACGAGTTTTAGCTTTCAGAAGTCAGATTTCTCGGTCACATCATCAGCAGAGAGGGCATATCAGTAGACCCAGCTAAGGTTACAGCAGTACTTGATTGGGAGCTACCAAAGACA
Organism: Asparagus kiusianus; assembly: GCA_022839385.1. Taxonomy (NCBI): domain Eukaryota; kingdom Viridiplantae; phylum Streptophyta; class Magnoliopsida; order Asparagales; family Asparagaceae; genus Asparagus; species Asparagus kiusianus. Next base: position 27,196 of record BQKN01055482.1, on the reverse strand, counting down.
GTGATAGAGATTCGCAGCTTTTTGGGATTAGCAGGCTACTATAGGAAGTTCATCCAGGACTTCTCAAAGATTTCGACACCACTTACACGCCTTATGAAGAAGGGTGTACAGTTTATTTGGAGCACAAAGTGTCAGAAGGCCTTTGATACCTTAAAGACTAAGTTGACCTCAGCACCAGTTTTGACTATTCCGAGCAGCGACAGGACATTCGTCATCTACACAGATGCATCATTGGCAGGATTGGGAGGCGTCCTTATGCAGACTCAGAGAGTAGTAGCTTATATCTCACGGCAGTTGAGAGTACATGAGCAGAACAATCCCACTCATGACTTGGAGCTAGCAGCAGTGGTATTTGCACTGAAGTCATGGAGGCACTACTTGTATGGAGTGCAGTTCGAGCTGTTCACAGACCACCAGAGTTTGAAATATCTTTTCTCTCAGAAGGAACTCAACCAGAGACAGCGGAGATGGATTAAGTTTATCAAGGACTACGAGTTCGCGATTTAGTATCATCCGGGGAAGGCGAACATCGTAGCAGATGCTTTGAGTAGGAAGCGTCGACATCAGATTGCGGCTTTGAGGTGCTCATTGCACCGAGACCTTCTCACTCTTAGCCAGTTTGATTTTAGACCTGAGTTTGGTGGCACTAGTGTATTTTTAGGAGCTATATCAGTACAACCAACTTGGAGTGGCACACTTGTTAGAGCTCAGTTGGAGGATTCTTGGATTTGTGAGAAATAAATATTTAAAAACAGATATTCCAGATTCTAAAAACTACTAAAACACTTGATTTTGTAAAATCAATTCAGTATAGTAAATCAACTCCAAAAATGATAAAATTTTGGATTTATGGTTATAAAAATGTAATAGAACATGTTAAAGAAAGAATTTTTTAAATTAAGTTTCCCATTTGTAAAAACTCATCTGTTTTACAAAAACATGCACGAACACATGCACGAACATGAACTTATAAAAACTTGATTTTATAAATTCAATTAAACATAACAAATTAACTCCAAAATTAATAAAACTTTGGAAAACATTTATAAACATGAAAAAAACATGTAAAGAAGAAGTTTTTGAAATATCAATTCGTATTTGCAAAAACTTACTATTTTGTAAAACTTGTAAATACATGTGTACATAAAGTTCTTGATTTTTTACTATTGAGTTAAACAATATTTTGAAACCTTATAAAGTGATTTTATAGACTTAATAAAACATGTATAAACTAATATTGAAGTCTATAAACTAATAAAATATTGTTTTCACAAAAACACCTATATTTTGATAAAATCAATAATACGTGTGTGTGATTAATATGAGCTTGAAGTATTAACACACAAGTATAAACCTATACAATAAACACTATAAACTATATACCAAACTTGAAGGTCTTCAATATAGCTTGACTTAGTAAACTTACGGATGAAGCTTGAACTTAAATCTTCAACTTGAATTGTAAGGCTTCATACTGATATTCCTTCCAACCTCCATTGAATATGATCGTGAATGCTTGATTTTATCCATCATCCAACATATTATTTGCCTAGAATAGATACAAAATACAAACACTAGACAAATAACATTAGATATAAATTATTTGTAAATCATCATCAAAACAAAAGGACCCAACAGTGTGTGTGCGTTAACTAAATTTAGGAGGTGGACCAGAGATCTAGTGTAAGTTATGTTTGTTGACTTAGAAAAGAGAAAAGAGTTAGGAAGGGGAACTCTTGGTTCATGTGATTGGATATGACTGTTGATGTATCTTCCAGGCTCGCTCCAGTGAATTGTTTCGCACTGGGGTTAGTCTGTTGGGTCAGTGAATCGTTTCGCACGTGGTCAGTGAAATCGTTTCATCACCCGAGTTTTGCTTGAGTTCGGACCAGGCTAAAATCAGATTGTGTGTAGTCCTTTCACCGAATCATTTCATAGGTTTGGATGCACGTAGAGGATTTGTGAACAGTCAGTTATCCGAGAATATGAAAGTTGACTCTATATGAGATATGTACTTATGATCTATTATAGGATGGCTAGTTACATGACCTCATCACTTGGATGCTTATGGATTCTTGTGAGATGTGGACCAGTGATCGATCTATTATAGGATGGCTAGGTTCTGACTTGTTGTTGAGATATTTGATGATTGAGACACATTGTTGTGCGAGTACACTAGATTTACATGCTGATATCTATTATGATACTTTATTTTCCAGTTATATTTCTTTTCATACATAGATCTGGATTAATATTCAATTATCTATAATTTGAGATATATGGTATATACATGAGGGTTTCATTGTTTGGATTATTTCGCTCGACTTACTACGTCTCGTGTTGTAGATTTTAAATATTAATTCCATCTAGTTATATATCCTTGTTACTCGGATGATATTGGATTCTTCTAATTATTATATTCTAGTGGTGGATTGCATTTAGATTATTAGAATTCTAGTACTATACTTCTATTATTATTATTACTGTTATTGCATTGGTTGTTCGATCGTTTCTATTCTTCCTTGTAGGACCTTGCCGTGTGTCATGCACGCTGACGTACTCCTTTTCTTTTGGGATGTATGTCAGATTTAGAAGACGGATAGGTTCAGCAGGAGTCAAAGTATTTTTAGCAGGAGTGCTTTGCAGACCGAACAGAAGAAGCCGAAACTTAGTTATTTCCTTTAGTTGTTCGATATTCCTTATCTTACTTTTATAGCACTTTCTATTCATGTTTGATCGATGTATTTTATCTCTCTCTAGTATTCATTTGGACATATTTGTATAAGGGCATGTTGATCCGAATATTATGTCTGAGATAATTTTTAAGTTATTATATGGATCTTTCTATTCTGAGTTTTTATTATATTATTGCTAATTGTGATCGGGGACCTGTGACTTCGCATTTTATTGTTTGACACTTAGCGTATTAGATTGAGTAGAAATGGTCTAGTTTTTATTTCTCCTCAGTCTAATACGTCACCCTGCTTGTTCACGTTCCGATTCCCTGGTATTTCGGGAAGCGGGGCATGACAGGTTTTCATGGTGGCCCATACAGGTCACAGTCCCGAGTTCCCATCAGTAAGAATATAATGGATAATTTAGATGCATATCATTATTTCATCTGTAAGACTATAGTTAGCTCTTATCCTATCATCTCGATAAATTATGTCTTAGTCCCTACCTTATCACTTTTTAACTCTGGAACTTCCCACTGTTTATTGTCTCATCACTTCTCGACTACTCTCTTTGTATAACTTCTCCTTCCTTGTACCGATCATTATTTTATATGTTATTATTTTTATACTATGTTTTCTTTGATTTGACTCGTGTATTGTTTGATTGTATTGATTTCTGTATTATTTATTATATTATTTTATGTATCACACACAGTGTTATATTGTATATTTTTCATTAAAATATATAAGTAACATAGTCTGATGAAAATTATTATTTATATATTTTCAATTGTTCAAATCATGTTCATTAAGTATTTTGCATTACTCTAGACTTCACATATACATCACGTCGCATATCTGATATTCAGATTATTTTCTTGTGTTTAAATATATTTTTGCATATCTAAATTGTGTATGTGTGCGCTTTTTCTGTCATACCATATATTATTTACTTATATTTTAGATTATTGTATATTATTTTTATTTTTAGTGATATGCATTAATAAGTTCATGATTTTAATATTTTGCATATGTATTACATTCTTATTCTTTATTATTCGACTGATAATATTTTTAGTATATAGTTTTTTATCAGTCAGTTTTGTCTTGTTTAGGTTGTTTTAATATATTCACATTGTTTTGTTATTTCTAAGAGCAATGTATTTCTATTTTGATATTCAAACAATTATTCATATTGTTAGGTTTAAAATTTGAGTTACTAATTATATATATTTTTGTTTCATTATCTCGTATCATTAATTATTATTCTTTTATAATTAATATAAAGATAATTCTAAATAACATTTGTGGGTGTGTATGGTATTTACTCATGTGTTGTTTATAGTGTATTTGCATATTTATTGTTTGTTTGCTTCGTTATCGACATATATATTACCACAAACGATAAAATAATACATCGGCAATATATATTGTATACGCATGTTGTTTTTTAGTAATTATTTTATGGTGTTTTTAAATTTTTATGTCCCTTTTGTATCATTGTTTATTGTTCATTCTCTATTCATTATTTTCGTTTACTTGTGTTGTGTTTTACTTTTTCATTCTTTTATACTTACTATTCTTTTTTTATTATAGTGTATTCACGTAGATTATTATATTTATGATGTATATTTTTTATTGATTTATAGTCATTTATCATTTCTAGTATCAACTGTGTTTAATCGTGTTCTGTTTCATGTATTATCAGTGTTTATGTTCACATGTTCATCAATCATTCATGGTATGTTTATCTATAATATATCGATGTTTTTATTATACAAATTTATACCCTTCTTATGTTTTCATTATTTATAAATCTATTTTATCTTCCATAGTTCATGTTTTATGTATTATACATCTTTATTTGTGTATATTTATGCTGATTTTATTTATATAATTTTGACTATTATGCCATATATTGTCATATCTGAATTGATTTTATACAGTAATAATTACTATTGTTATATCTTATTTGTATTTATTATTTTACCTTATGAATATTACTAATATTTTTGATTTATTATATTATTTTTCGAATACATATATAATTATGTCCTTATTATGTTTTATATAATATGCCTATTTTGAATCCCTTGTTTACTCTTACGTCTATTTTTTATCATGTAATATTTTGTGACTATTTCCATCATAATTTATCTTGTTAGCATGATTAGTACTATGGGTATTTAGACTTTTTATATGCTTATTATTATGTATATATTTTCATTTTAACGCTTATTATACATGATGATTATATTTTCTATATACATCATATGTTTCTGAATCTGTTTACCTATTTTGCTTTGATACCTTTTGTTTTTATGCTTTGATTCTATTTGTGTTTCTTTGAATCTGTCTATGATTTTGTATTATTTACTTTGTGTTATATAACTATTTGTATGCTAATAATTATTGTCTATCATTTCATTCTACTATTGATTATTACTATGATTTGCCTATGTTTGTTTGTCTATATGTATTGATGTATTTCTATCTATGTTTATTTCCTTTACTTAATGCTATTTTCAATTGTGATTATGTATGTTATGTATACCTTATTATAATCCTTATTGTCCTTCTGCCTGATTTGTTTTGCGTTCTTGTCTTATATCTTATGTTTTTCTAGTAATATTGCGTGCTTTATTTATTTATAACTCTTTGAATATTGATATTTATTTATTTATATATCTGCATTTTGTACTTTCACTATTTATTATCATCATGTTCTATCCTTGTTGTTTGCTATTTTTGATTATATATTTATACTTCTTTACGTGCGTTTATGTTTTTGATTGCTTTAAACATATGTTGCCATAATACTATCTTTGAACCTTTTTAACATAATTGTAAATTTTATTTTTCAAAATTTGTGTCCTATATGTCTTGTTTGGTTGTATATGATTTGCTGATTGCGTTCATGTGTTTGTTTATTATTATACTTTTGTATATCTTGAATATTTATTCTACTAACTCATTGTATGATATTCTATTGTGAATTAATTTTTATTATTTTTATGTCTCCTTATGTTGTCTATTATGTTTGTCTAAACTATATGTATGTTTGATTCTTTGCTATTTTGTTTTGCTTACATACTCTTCAAATGTTCTTTTGCTTTTGCTTATATATGATCCATCTGTTATTTGTATTGTTTTTTTTTATGTTTTGTGTTTTATCATGTTTATCATCTGCTTACGTATGAGTGATTAATATTTTGTTGTGATCTTTTTATCTTTTATCTTCTTTATGTTCATCTTTTAATTATTTATATTGTTGAGTTGATATACTTTATCATATGTTCTAGTGATTGATAATTGTTTGAATTATGTATTTATATTTCATATTATATTTTTGTATGTTATATGTTTGTTATATTTTACCAATTCTGTATTATAGATTATATTTTTAACACTGTGATGTGTTTTCTTATGATACTATATCAATAATATCATGTTGCTATTATATTTTTCTATAATTATATATTCGCTATTTACTTCTTTGTTATTAAACTATGTTGACTGATACTTATATTTTTACCTATGCCTAGATGTTATGTTATTTTATAATTTGATACGTATCAACTATTTTATTTATAATATACATACTTCTGTTAGACCCTAAGGTCGCTATGAAAGAACCCTAGAGGGAGGGTGAATAGGGTTTTTGCTAATCTAATCTGATTTTATGCCAATTAAAACTTATTAACAAATATATCTTAGCAAGTATGAAATACAATAATATAAGTGAGCTAGGATAAGCAATATGCACAAGATGATATATCCTAGCAATGGGAAATCCATATGGTATATGCAAGGATATATAAACTATCATAAGGGAGAAACAAACTAAACAAGATAGTGGACAAGATTAACAACAAGCAATAGGCAATGGCGATATAAGATATGAACATAAGAATAGGTGCACCAATGCAAACTCAAACGCACAATATGTTCACAAGGTTCGGACCTTCCGTCCTACGTCCCCGCTCCCAACTCTCGGGGAGAATCCACTACACAACCCGGTTAGGAAGCCGGAACTTCTCTACACACTCGGTTTTTTAGCTAACCGAAAACTCTACACACTCGGTTATCAAGTCAACTGACAACTCTCACAAATCCTCACAATGTACATACACAAGCTACAACCTCAAGTGTTGGTCCTCACCTATCGACTCCCTCAAGTGCTCGGAATTATCACCTCTCACTAGGCCACTGACGCCACTCCTCTCGGTATCGACTCCGTCCTCACCACACACTCCTCTTGGTGTACTAGTATATTAAAAAGTGAACTTCACAATTAGGCACACTTACAACAATGGTTGTTCTCTACTATGGATGAGAACTCAATGAAAGCTCACTCTCTAAGTCACAAACTCACAACCCCAAATTATACTATGAGTGTAAATACAATAAGCTCAATAGGTTGTGTGTGAACAAAGAGATTTAGTAAACACAATTTATACTCAATATGAAATCTAGCTTATGAAATTAAGATCAAATTAACATATAAAATGCTAGAATTTTGTTTAAGAAAAACTTCTCTATAGATCAAGAGAGAGGGAGTAGAGTTGGATGCTCAAACACCGATGGATGATCTTCCTCAAGCTCTTGTGAAATTGATTTCACAAAACAAACTCTCAAATGCTTAAAAGCTTTTTAAACAAACACTAAACAAAACTTAAACCCTTGTTAAAACTTTATTAAAACATTCTCTTGGTTATCTGGGAGAGTTAAATGTAGTAGGGGTATTTATAACAACCCAAGACATCAGCCAAAACCTAAGCAAAAATACCAAAAACCCAAAAACAAACAAAACAGAAAACTAGCCGTTACTGTGCAACAGCTCTCTGATAAGTCGACTCATGAGTCGGTTTATAGGTCGACTAATGAGTCGGCTTATATGAGTCGACCCAGCAGATGAAAAAACACAACTCCGTTGCACTTTGTGAGTCGACTCATGAGTCGACTTATGAGTCGACTAAACGTGCACAGACCAGAAATACACAGAAAAAATAAACTTTAAACCATGTTTAAAAATATCAAATAAATTCAAAAAATATAAAACTTTGGAAAATAATTATAGACATGATAATAAACATGCTACAAAAACTGGTTTTCAAAAAGGACCTCCCAAATGAGAAATATTATCATTTTACAAAATAGTCCAAAACATAAAAATGTGAACACATGAATTTTGACATTTTGGCTAAACCATGTTTTAAAACTTTACAAAATGATTTTTTAGACTTAATGAATGATTGTTAAGTCCATAAACCATAAAAACAATATTTTCATAAAATTGCATATTCTATGCAATATATTCTTAAACAAAATAGAGTATGAAACATATGATTATATATATGAATGTAAATTTGTTTCATATCTATATAGGTAAACCAAAACAGAATAATAAATATGAAATATGTAATCTCATATTTATAAACATGAAGACTCAAAACTATGTATGTATATATTTAACTATATATGTATGGAAACCAAACGTATATGTATATATGAAACTATATATACATGGAAACCAAAACTAAATTGTGTATATATATAACTATGTATATATATAAAAACAAAACTTGTGTTGTATATATATATATATATATATATATATATATATATATATATATATATACACACACACACATACAAGGAAACCAATATAATGTGTGTGTATATATGATTGAGCTTAAAGTACTAACACACATAATATAAACCTAAACTAATGCTACCCAAGCTTGATCTTGATCTTCATTATAGCTCAAGTTGGTAAACTTGGATGAAGCGTGAACTTAGATCTTCAACTTTGAATAGTAAGGCTTCAACCACTATTCCGCTAACCTCCATTTGATATGATCGTTATGGCGCAATCCATCCATCCTCTAACTTATTGTTTGTCTATAATAAAAAACAAAACACAACACTAGACAAATAATATTAGATATAAATTGTTTGTTAAATCATCATCAAAACAAGAAGGCCAACAACTTCTTTATGCCTGTGTAATCTCTTTCAAATATATGTTCACTCTCTTTATGTTTTACTTACCTCATTCTTATTATTTATACTCATTACTTGCCTCAATGATATCTTTTGAAAATGATTGATCAAGTATATTTTTTGATTCTGTGTATTTGTATTCATACAAGTCCTCTCAATTATCTGTACTTCCATTAATTTTGATTACATATTATACTTTTTGATTAATTATGCGATGTTTTATTATGCTGCGTGTAATTTGCGTAATGTGTATTTGTCGGTGTTAAGATTATATTTTATTTATACGCTATGATTAATACTTGTGTATATTTATTAACCTTTTGATGAATTAGTTTAATGATTATTGTTGGTTTTGTTTTATTGTGGTTAATTTAGTGTGTAGAGTATGCTTTGTAGTATTGTATTTAGCTACCTTTGTTATTTGTATGTTGAATCGTAGTCGTCACATCTTATATCTTACCTTGTATCGTTCTTGTATTACTTTCCCTTGCTTAAGGATATGCAGTTTATTTTGAATTTTTTTATATGAGTTGAATTGAGTCTTTCATTTTATATTTTGTCCTTGTTTTCTTTGCACATCACCCTTATTTTAATTCTGAGGACAAAATTTGTTTTAAGGGGGTAGAATATAATGACCATGAATTTTTGATACCAGTTAAAATAATTTTTCTGGTATTTAAAATATTAAATTATTATTTTCAAAAGAATATTTGTATTTTCTCTATTTTCTAGAATTTTTCTACAAATTAAAAAAATATGATTATATATTTATTTAATAGTTTTGATAATTATAAATTAACTTGTTATAGTAAAATTTTAAAATAATATTTGTTTTATTATTGTTATTGTTATTATAAGTATTATATTAATTATAATAATTTTCCCTAATTATTTCTTATCTAATTCTTAATTATTTAACCCTAATCCTAAA
>BQKN01055482.1:937-14655 GCA_022839385.1 Asparagus kiusianus | reverse complement strand
TATATATATATATATATATAGGTATACATCAGATGATTAAACAGAAACACAAACCAAACAGGAAATACTGTGATGAGTCGACTCGTGCTCATTTATGGGTCGACTCATGTCTCATGGGTCGACTCATGATCCGATACGAGTCGACTCAGCAGAAACTTAAGATAACGGGAAAACTTTACTTCGTGAGTCGACTCATAACAGTCATGGGTCGACTCAACCTGATGAGTCGACTCATGATGAGTCGTAAGTCAACTTACGGGCTGAAATCTGCATATATCACAAGTTAAATTCGCCAACTCGATCTATCCTTCCATTATACTGATCTACATCTCTATAGCTATCAATTCTAGACTATGATACAGTGAGAAATTCATATCTAGCATGAGAAACAATTACTTATATGTTAAATCTAACAATTAACCCCTAAACATGAAAAGGGCATTTAATCAAAAAGAAAACTCATATTTTTATTCCTTAAAAATATTTCCAGATCTAGGTTTTCTTCAAAAACTCATGGGTGAGGATTTAAAATCTGAAACACATGATTTCTAGCAATCACCTTAATAAGAACATTGATTTATACTTGAAAATAAGTCTTAGGCTCAATAAAACTCATGAAAAACATTTGTAAACTATTAAAAACATGGGAGAATGATTGACCGAGATGTTACTCGCCTCAGATGTGATGAAGAGCAATCCCCTTCGCTGCAATCCACCAAAAAGCTACTAAAAATCCCCAAAAATCCCCAAAAATCGCCCAAGAATACCCAAAAACGAGCTAGGGTTTTGAGGGGGAGAGGAGGCTAGGGTTTCTCTAGGGTTTTCTGATGAAAAAGAGTGTTTTCGGGTGGAGGGAAATTTATATGAGAAGATAAAACCCGACCCGAAACCCAACAGATCCGAACTAAGAAAAACTAAAAATCCCCAATGAGTCAACTCATGGTATATTATGGGTCGACTCATCGGTCATGGGTCGACTCATAATTCATGAGTTGACTCAGCAGAAACTAAATGGCAACAGGACTCGATATTGTGAGTCGACTCATGACAATCATGGGTCAACTCAACCTGATGAGTCGACTCATGACATATCATGGGTCGACTCATGGACTAAAAACTACATTCTTCGATTTGAAATTTTGCACACTCAACCTCATTACTGATGCACATATACATACTCAAAAATCTACGGGGTCTTACATTCTTTCCCCCTTAAAAGAATTTCGTCCTCGAAATTCAGGAAATCATATCTAACTCATAAAGATACTTGAAAAGCATGACAAGGGTCTAATCCAACCCGTACACATACACATTTCGCAATACTAAATGCTAGTTAAGCATATAGCGATATTCATACTTAACGATCTAAAATAATAATATTCTTACCTAACCCTTAATCTAATGGAACTAGTACGTCGGGCGAAAAATCCAAACAAGGAACCCCCCATGTATATACCATGTGTTCCGAAAGATTAAGAATTAAGTGAAAATACCCTCATTCTAGTGTTAAATATAAGTATCAATATATTTATGTATATATTTATTTAAATATCTATATATATATATATATATATATAAATATACAAGTAAGAAGTCATATCATAAATACTTTTTTATCTGCTCGAACAAGTGTGGGTAGTCGCGTTGCATGTCCTCCTCGTGCTCCCAAGAAGCTTCCTCAACTCCACTTCGGTTCAATTGAACTTTCACCAATGGAATTACCTTGTTCCTGAGTCTCTTGTCTTCTCTAGCAAGTATGGACACTGGAATCTCAATAGTCGACAAATCATCCTGAAGCTCAATCTCCGGTGCATCCAATACTCGTTGCCGCTCCTCATCATGCAAGTGCTTCTTGAGCATAGAAATATGGAATACATTGTGTATACTAGACATAGAAGCTGGAAGACATAATCTGTATGACACAGCTCCAATGCGCTCCAAAATCCAAAAAAGTCCAATATATCTCGGTGCAAGCTTTCCTCGCCTCCCGAATCACTGTACGCCTTTCATAGGCGATACCTTCAGCATAACCAAATCCCTAATTTGAAACTCTAGGGGTCTTCGCCTCTTATCTGCAAAACTCTTCTGCCGACTCTGAGCGGCTAGAATCCGCTCCCTGATCAACGCTACCTTCTCAGTAGTTTGCCTCACAAGCTCTGGTCTAAGCATCAAACTATCCTCCGGCTCTGCCCAACATATAGGTGATCTATAGGGTCTCCCGTACAATGCTTCATAAGGAGCCATACCGATCGTTCCTTAATAACTATTGTTATAAGCGAACTCTATCAGTGGAATATGATCCTCCCAGCTGCCTTGGAAGTCAATGATACATGCTCGCAACATGTCCTCCAACACTTGGTTCACCCTCTCCGTCTGACCATCTGTCTGTGGGTGGAATACACTACTATAAGATAGCTTGCTACCAAACGAGTCCTGAAAACTCCTCCAAAAATGTGAAGTGAAAACCGATCCTCGATCCGACATAATCGTATCTGGAACCCCGTGCAATCAAACTATCTCTCGAATGAAGATCCTCGCATACGCCTCAGCTGTATAAGTAGTCCTTACTGGGATAAAATGTGCTGACTTCGTCAACCGGTCCACTATCACCCAAACCGAATCATTCCCCTTCTTCGACTTAGACAACCCTATAATAAAGTCCATAGAAATATCCGCCCACTTCCATTATGGGATAGGCAATGGCTGAAGTGTGCCTGCTGGTCTCTGGTGCTCCGCCTTCACCTGCTGGCAAGTAAAACACTTTGCCACATACTCTACAATCTCCTTGCGCATACCACTCCACCAAAAGTGCCTCTTCAGGTCCTTTGTACATCTTTGTGGTCCCTGGATGTACTGTGTACCGAGTATGGTGTGCCTCATCAAACAACTCCCTCTTAGCCTCTGCACTGGCTGACATAACCAATCTACCCTTCATCCGTAGATCTCCATCTGCTCCAATGGTCCAATCGGCCTTAGGCTCTTTGTAAATCTCCTCCTTACGGATTTGAATCCAAGAATCCTCCAACTGAGCTCTAACAACTCTGCCACTTCAAGTTGGTTGCACTGATATAGCTCCCAAAAATACACTAGTGCCACCAAACTCAGGTCTAAAATCAAATTGGCTAAGAGTGAGAAGGTCTCGGTGCAATGAGCACCTCAAAGCCGCAATTTGATGTCGACGCTTCCTACTCAAAGCATCTGCTACGACGTTCGCCTTCCCCGGATGATACTGAATCGCAAACTCGTAGTCCTTGATAAACTCAATCCATCTCCACTGCCTCTGGTTGAGTTCCTTCTGAGAGAAAAGATATTTCAGACTTTGGTGGTCTGTGAACAGCTCGAACTGCACTCCATACAAGTAGTGCCTCCATGACTTTAGTGTAAATACCACTGCTGCTAGCTCTAAGTCATGAGTGGGATAGTTCTGCTCATGCACTCTCAATTGCCGTGAGATATAAGCTACTACTCTCTGAGTCTGCATAAGGACGCCTCCTAATCCTGCCAATGATGCATCTGTGTAGACGACGAATTTCCTGTCGCTGCTCAGAATAGTCAAAACTGGTGCTGAGGTCAACTTAGTCTTCAAGATATCAAAGGCCTTCTAGCATTCTGTGCTCCAAATAAACTATACACCCTTCTTCGTAAGGCGTGTAAGTGGCATCAAAATCTTCGAGAAGTCCTGAATGAACTTCCTGTAGTATCCTGCTAATCCTAAAAAGCTAAGAATCTCTGTCACTGTCTTTGGTGGCTCCCAATCAAGCACTGCTGTAACCTTAGCTGGGTCTACTGATATGCCCTCTCTGCTGATGATGTGGTTGAGAAATCTAACTTCTGAAAGCCAAAATTCGCACTTGCTGAACTTGGCATATAACTGGTGCTCCCGTAGGGTCTACAAAGCTAAACGGAGGTGCTGCTCATGATCCGCCTCCGATCTCGAATAAATGAGGATGTCGTCAATGAAAACAATCATGAACTGATCTAAGAATGGACGAAAAACCCGGTTTATCAAGTCTATGAATACCGCGGGTGCATTGGTCAACCCAAATGGCATAACCAAGAACTCGAAAGATCCATAGCGCGAGAGGAAAGCGGTCTTGGGGACATCCATCTCCCGAACCCGCAACTGATGATAACCAGAACGAAGATCAATCTTCGAGAAAAATCCCGCTCCCTACAACTGGTCGAACAAGTCATCAATCTTAGGCAGTGGATACCTATTCCGGATAGTGGCCTTGTTCAACTCCCGATAATCTATACATAATCTCATGCTACCATCCTTCTTCTTCACGAAGAGGACCGGCGCGCCCCACGGAGAATGACTCCGACGAATAAAACCCTGAGCTAACAACTCGTCCAACTGGGTCTGAAGCTCTCTCATATCAACTGGCGCCATGCGATAGGGTGCGCGGGATATCGGGGCTGTGCCCGGCTATAACTCAATACAAAACTCAACCTCTCTCACATGAGGTAACCCAGGTATGTCCTGAAAGACATCCTGATAATCCGAAACAACTCGTTTCTCTAACAAATCAGAACTCTGATCCTGCAGCACCACCTCGTCGATGAACGCCAGGAATGACTCCGCAAAGCGATTGCCCTGAGAAGTGGCCACAATCATCTCGGACCCATCAGACGCTCGCAATCTGACTGTCTTTGCAAAACAGTCAATACTAATATGGTAGGACGACAACCAATCCATACCAAGAATGACATCAAACTCGTACATATGCAAAACTATCAGATCGACTACGAACTCTGACTCGTCTAAACTAACAGTACACCTCCTACAAATGCTCTCCAGAAGCGATACCTCACCTAAAAGGGTGGAGACTGATAAAGGGGTGTCTAGAGGTTGAGCTACGAGCTGGAGTCTAGCCATAAATGCATGCGAGATGAAAGAATGCGAAGCTCCCGAATCGAAAAGAATACGGGCGTAAAAGGAATTCACACGGAACGTACCCTCCACAACGGCACCACTGGCTCCATGATCACGAGGAATAACTGCATATACTCTGCCTGATGCTGAAGACTGCTCTACCGCTGGTGCTAGAAAATACGGGACAATCTGCCCCTGGGAGGCCTCCTGGACTACTCGAACCTACCCCTCTGCCCTCTGCATCGCTGGCGGTGCCTCAAGCCTGTTCTACTGACCCTGACCTCTGCCCTGCTGTCGCTGCTACTGCTGGTTCGGACCCCTGCCTGCTGAGCTCCTGCTGGTGCACTACGACACTCTGATGCCTTGTGCCCGACTTTGCGACAGTTGAAACAAGATCCCTGGAACTTGCGCTGCTGATGCGCTCTCTGATCCTCCTGGGGTCCCTTCTTAGGAGGGCCCTACTGCTGCTGATGCTGATGCCCTAGCAAAGGTCTCTTGTTCTTACCCTTGTCCCCGCTCTGTCCTGCCTTGGCCTTCCCTTCCTTGTCCTTCTGGAACATAGTAGTCTCAATCTCCTGTGAAGTGGCGGTCTCAGCTACCTCCCTAACTGAATAGAACCTCCTCGAGACGAGGTACCAGTGAAGATTAGGGCCTAGGCCTGCTAAGAACATCTGAGCTTGACGCTCTCCTGTCTGCCACATACCCGTAAAATGCAGCAACTCCATAAACCGGCTCTCATAATCCACCACTCATGTCCCCATGAGTCAACCGGGACAACTCAAGCTCCTTCCCAGTTCGTGCTGTAGAAAAAATATACTGCCCATCAAAGAAGTAGATGAAATCCTCCCATGTGAGGGTCATCCTCTGCTCTGGAGTAAACTATAGCCGGTACCATCTCCCGGCATCTCCCTTCAGACTGTAGGATGCCAACCTCTGCTTCTGAACCAAATCTACACTGAGTATGTCAAGTATATTGCTCACATTCTCCTTCCACTTGTGTGCTGCAAGAGGGTCTGGTGACCCTTGGAACTCTGGTGCCCTCATCTTCTGATACCTCTCTACCATACAGAGTCAAGCTTCCTGCTCCGTGGCTCTATCTGGTACCGCTAGTGGAATAGCTACAGGTGCTACCTCTGGGTCTCTCTCTGATCGGAACGGCTGGTATCCCCTGCTGCTGAGCTACCGGTGGTGGTGGTATCCGTGGTGCTATATGAGTCGTTACCAACTCCTCAATGACTATCATCCTGGCAATAAGAGGAGCCATGATATCCACCAAATACTAAGGAGCCTGCTGCGGCTCTGGTGGTGTCTGCTCCTGCTCGGGTGGAGCCTACTGCGGCTCAGGTGGGGCTTGCTGGGGCTCTGCCTGAGCGGCCCTTCAAGTGCGGGGTCTCCCACGTCCTGCCATCTCTCTGATCATAAGAAAATAAAGTTCATGAGTCAAAGTAGACGTATATTCTGTTCATACATAGTACATCACAATATGATTTTCACATCACATAGTATTCACGCATATATCTTAAGCAAAAATAGTTGTCAAAAAATTTTTTCTCAAAATTTAGAGATATACGCATATATCATCCTTAGTCATGCTAGGAAATCCTTAGCGGACTCTACACATGAATCCTAAGAAACTCTAACCTAGCTCCACGACTTGACACAGGATGATCCTAGGGATACTGGAACTAGATCTCTGATACCAACTGTGACGCCCCTGGGTTCACACAAGACTGTAGTCCGAGGTAAAACCAGGAATGTCAAACCTGTCTTGCACTACACCATGCAATAACATGTTTTACCGTCACAATCACTATCTCTCTAGTGGAGTCAACAACAGGTGTAGGTACAAAGCAAGTAAAAGGTTTTACAACAGAAACTTGATGAAATGATAGAACATCGAATTAACACATCTCATCAACCAAATAAGCTGGAATACACAGTCAAGTCTGAAATGAATAACAACAATCTGGAGATCTCAACATGTCTCAAAATACATAATATCTGATACAGGAAATAAGGCACACAGCCTTTACAACTCTAGAATGTAAACCTCTCAAGTCTAAAATGTCTCAAGTGGAGTACAAAATAAAATACATCTAAAAAGAGGATAATAGACCTAGTAAGGGTCGTCCTCAACCTGCGACTCTCCGAGCTTCTGGCTCGTTACCTGAAAGGGGGAGGGACAACGAGCGTTAAAGCGCTAGCGAGCAACATCACAACCAACCCCAAGGGATAGGGCTCGTTGTATATAAAAATACAGTTAATACATAATAATATAGATCATTTACACAAACATTAATAGGTTTTAGTACTTAGGGAAATACAACACGAGCATAGGTACGTCGAGCGAAATAATCCAAACAAGAAAACCCTCATGTATATATCTTGTATCTCAAATTATAGATCCCTAAATACAAAACCCGAAGTTGGTCACAAGAACAATAAAGAAAAGAATACATACCCATCTCTACCGATAAAATGGAAATAAAACGAAGCTACAATAGGTGTCATGTTCAACCTAGGTAGCTATCATGCCCCAGCCAAATACAATATGTCGTGTACCCAACTTGGTTAAACAACATGCTCAAGGTTTAGCAAAAGTCTAAAACATGATTGAAATGGATTATAGTCCAACACGAGGACTCCAATGGATTATAGTCCAACACGAGGACTTAACATGGATTATAGTCCAACACGAGGACTGTGTTCATGAACCATGGAGTACTATTAGTAAAGGTATACATGTTCTACTCTTGTACATGCCTCGCTATACAAATCTAAGCTTGTGTCAGAAAAATCATCTCATATGTGTAGATAAAATCATAAATACTGTAATTTAATACCCTATAAACAAGGCAATATTCTCATGTTCAACAAAAGCTCAACAGAAGCCTCGATCATATATGAACACTGTATGAAAGTATGAGCACGGTAGGTGATCAAGCAGAAATACAAACAATCTGGGAAAAACCCCGGTCGGTCGACTCATGATCAGCTATGAGTCGACTCAGCAGACACTTACGAATAACAGGAATTAACTTCGTGAGTCGACTCATGACAGTCATGGGTCGACTCAACCTGATGAGTCGACTCATGATGAGTCATGAGTCGACTCACGGGCTGCAAATTGGATATTTCACAACTGCAGCTCGTCCATCTCGTTCCATATTCCCTCTATACTGATCTTCACCCTCATAACTATCAATTCTAAACTATGAGGCAGAGATAAAATCATATATATAGCATGGGCAAAGAACATTAGCATGTTAGACCTAACTTTTAACTCCTAAACATGAGTGACAACATTTAATCAAAAAAACTCTTATTTGTTATTCTTAAAAAATATTTTTCCAGATCTAGGTTTTATTCAAAAACATTGTTGGTGAGGATTTAAAAACTGAAACACATGATTTCTAGCATTCACCCTAATGAGAACATTGGTTTAAACTTGAAAATAAGTCTTAGGCTTTATTAACTCATGAAAAACATTTATAAACTGTTAAAAGCATGGGAGAAGGGTTGGGCGAGATGTTACTCGCCTCAGAAGTGATGATGAACTATCCCCTTCGCTGCAATCCACAAAAATCCGCTGAACTTCCCCAAAAATCGTCCAAGAATACCCAAAAACGGGCTAGGGTTTAGAGGGGGAGAGGAGGCTAGGGTTTCTCTAGGGTTTGCTGATGTAAAAGAGTGTTTTCGAGTGGAGGGAAATATATATGAGTGGATAAAACCCGACCCGAAACCCAACAGACCCGAACTGAGAAAAGCCAAAAATCCAGGATGAGTCGACTCATGGTATATTATGGGTCGACTCATGGGTCATGGGTCGACTCATAATATCATGAGTTGACTCAGCAGAAACTAAATGGCAACAGGACTCGATTTCGTGAGTCGACTCATGACAATCATGGGTCGACTCATGGACTAGAAACTGCATTCTTCGATTTCTGTTGCGCACGATTTGTAAATTTGCAACTCAACCTCATACCTGAGGCATATCCACATCTTCATAAACTCAAAACACTAGTTTCCATGTACAACCATGCCATGAAGATATTTTATCATATATTAAATATTGTGTTTCACTAATATTCACATGTATGAATTATTAAAATCAACGGGGTCTTACAGTCGGTCCCAAGATAAGTGGGGTCGGTGGTAATGCCTAGAGGGTAGGTCATAATTCCGAGCACTTGAGGGAGACACGTGAGAGGCCAACACTTGAGGTGGGATTTGTGTAGTTACATTGTGAGATTGTGAACGTTGATCGGTGAGCGTTGAAAACCGATATTATGTGGTGTAAATATTTTTGGGTGATCGTTGAAAACCCGGTGTGAAAGTGGATTTCTCCCCAGGAGTGGGAGCGAAGACGTAGCGGAAGGTCCGAACTCCGTAATCATTTCCTTGTGTTTGACTTTAGCATTGGCGCATTTATTCTTGCATATTGTTATATTGCCATTGTTACATGTTTATATCGCCCTTAGTTTGTATATCCTTGTACATATATTGTTCATATCATATTTGCTAGGATATATTTATTAATAGTTTTAATTTAGTATTAAATCAGATTAGATTAGCATAAACCCTATTCACCCCCCTCTAGGGTTCTTTCCTAGTGGCATTAGGGTGTTTTCACACACATGTCACTAAGTCTTGTTCATGACACACAAAACCACTAAGTCATGAACTACTAATGGTTCTCAATCACAACAAGGAATAAATACAACTGATCATGAGTACTAATGTCATGACATATCACAAATAATCAAAATTAAGAGTCATAAATTATGAACAACATCTATGTAATTCAGAAAATAACATTTTTTCAAAATAATTTTCTTTAAATTATTTTCTCATGTACTAATTTAATATAAACCCTTTTGCAAAATAACTCCTTTTAAATTATTTATTATTATAACAATTCAAAATAATCCCTTATTCCAAAATAAACTCTTTTAAATAATTCTAAAAATATTCTTTTTAATATTTCTCTTCTAAAATAAATTCTTTTCTTATTATAATAATTCTAAAAATAATCTTTAAATATAATAATCTATTAATTCCAATAATCTTTTCCTCTAAAAATAATTCTTATTCTTACAATATCAGTTATTCTCATTAATCATCAACCAATCCACGTAGATAATAACTAATCACAGTCTAATCTATACATCTAATTTAATGACAGATATAAATTATGAAATGACGAGTCAAGAGAAGCAGGATCTTGCCAGCGAGGCCAAGGGGCCTGATGACGAGAGGACGACGACGTTGCTTACAGCTTGATGTTTCGGTGACGCGCGCAGCGGGTCGTCGGGCTGATTTGTGGAACTGGACGGTGACGTCAGTGACGGTTGAGGAGTTGTTTGGTGGCATCGGGGGCTGGTCGTCAGAGGATAGGCAGAAGCAAGAGAGGAGGTGGCGTAGTGCTGATCTGGGCGACGAGGTCAGCAGCGAAACGGGGAGGAGACCGATGTGGGGAGGCTGGGTTAGTAGCGATGGGTTGAGGGGAGGGAGACTACGGGAAGGAGGAGGAGGAGAGGCAGTGAGGGTAGTGGTGCGGCGCTAAGGGGAAAGGAGGGTCGCAGGGGAGAGGGCAAGGGCTTGGTGGCGAGCTGGGCAGATTGTGGCTGTTCGCGGGAAAATTCGTTGCTTTCTTCATTACTGATTCCATTGTACACACTTGGTAATTGTTTATCGATTACAAAGATCCGGTCTTTTTATAAGAGCCGGTTACAATGAAAATCAAAGAAAATAAAAGAAAGATTACAATTTTGTTTCCTTTTATGTCGAACGAATCGCGAGCTCCTGTTTTGTGGTCACTCGCTTTGTGTGGGTTCTTTGCCTGCGCCGGGGTTGTTTGCCGTGGACCACCGCGTGATCTCGATCCGGGCAGATCTACGCAGTATGACGGGTATTATTCCACCAAGGGAGATAATAGCCGGAGGGATTGTTTCACCAAGGAAACAACCGCTCAATCTCGGGATCTAAGAGCCAAGCTTAGATCCGGAGTTTAGTAACGTAGATCTCCCGATCCGGTCCTCTCGAACTCCTGCCTTATTTGGCGTTTATCGATCGCTGAGCACCAGATCCGGATGAACAAGTCTTGAAGCCTCCAAAGGTTGAATCTTTTCTAAGTTTTGAATCTCCAATCCAGCAGGGCTTCGCCTCTCTCCAAAATTTCCAACCTCCGAAATGAACCATGCCCTGGCCTATTTATAGGCACTCAGAACTGTGCGTTTGCACAGTTCTAAGCCTAGCCACCTGTGGGTGGCTCGGCTCTTGGCCGAGCCACCCACAGGTGGCTCGGCTTTGGCCGAGCCACCTGCAGGTGGCTCGGCCATGGCCGAGCCACCTACAGGTGGCTCGGCTTTGGCCGAGCCACCTGTGGGTGGCTCGGCCCTGGCCGAGCCACCCACAGGTGGCTCGGCCTTGGCCGAGCCACTTGTGGGTGGCTCGGCCAAGCCGAGCCCCCTTAGGTGTTCCGTCGTTTCGGTTTTTGGTGTTTCCGGTCCTCTGTTGTCCGGGTTCCGATTCGTTGTTGATCTGGACTTCGATTCGGTTGTGTGGTTGACTTGTTCGGATTCGATTCGTTTTGATCCGATTCCTGATTTGGCAGTAAACCCACTTCTGAGTTCGAGTCCGAAACCGATCTTGATTCGATCGTCATATCACCGAGTTCGCTCTTGTTTAGATGACTCGGTGATTCCCCGAAACGTTGGTTTGATTCCGCGTGCGAGTGGATGCGTTCCAATGCTGGGGTGCGATTTGTTGGCTTCGTTGCCTCGTTAACCTGCTCCGTTGTGTAAGGTTTGGCTTCGGCGTTAGCGGGATAACGGTCGTGCTTGGATACGTCGCTCGATAGTCCGCTTGTTGAATCGGCGTCGTCGAGCTGTATCGTGGGACCTATAGGCAATTTTATACGCCTACAGATACCCCCTCCAAAGTATTTCAGCCTCGTTCTTTTATAGAAGAGTCTGGAATACTTTGGATGTGATTGTCCCAACCTTTAGTCGGTGTGACGGGACTTTGGAATGGCTTCTGTTCTGGATTCCTTCAATTCCACCAGGTCATTCAGTGCTTTGTAGAACGCCTGTGAGGATTCCGGTGCTGCATTTATTGTCTGACCGTTGTCGGAATTTCGAACTTTGAAGTCGATCCTTGATTTCTTGCTTTTTTAGCTCGAGTTTGCTGCTTCAACACAGAACTGATCATCGATTGACTGCGTTGAATCCCCATTTACAACGCGTTGTCCGGCGTTTGAACTTCGTTGCGACGCATTGTCCGGCGTTTGAACTTCGTTGCGACGCATTGTCCGGCGTCCAGGCTTTATTGTGACGTATTGTTCGACGTCTGACACAGTTTATACTCGTACGTCTGCTGGAGTATACACAGTTTAAGCTCTTAAGGTATTGGAGCATGGCGGATACTCGAGTCACGAGACCAACCCATAGAATTGATGCGTCAATGACTCGTATTCATAGAATTTTTGGCAAATTCCCAGCCATCAACGGATTTGATGAGCCTTTACCGACTACCGTTTGAGTCGGGCTAGCATGCGGATTGTTTGAGTCCGTTCCACATGTGACGTTAAGCTAAAAGAGTTAACCCTTTTAGTGCTACGATATTGAATACGTAGACTTCGTCTTTCTCCTGTGAAAAGACTAAACAGCAACGTGTATTAGACGTCGACTTTAGGATTTTTGGCAAATCCTCAGCCTTCAACGGATTTGACGTGCTCTTACCGATTACCGTTTGAATCGGGCTTACATGCGGATTGTTTAAATCCGTTCCGCATGCGACGTTGTGCTAAAGGAATGAACTCCTTTAGACTTGGTGCTATGATGTTGAATACATAGACTTTACCACTTGTTACGGGAATAGGCTACCCGGCGACGCGTGTGAGGCGTTGACTTTAGGGTTTTTGGCTAACCCCCAGCCTTAAACGGATTTGATTAGCCTTTACCGACTACCGTTTGAGTCGGGCTAGCATGCGGATTATTTAAATCCGTTCGTATGTAACGTTGCGCTAAAGAAATGAACTCCCTTAGACTTTGTGCTACGACCTCGAATACGTAGACTTCGCCATTATTATGGGAATAGGCTACCCAGCGACGCGTGTGAGGCGCCGACTTATCCCTACTTAGGCTTCGGGATAAAAGTACCCCAGAATTAAACTCTGGTGTCTTTTTCAATCGGAAAAAGACTAAACCGGCGACGCGTGTTAGGCGTCGGCATATCCTTTCTTAGGATTCAGGATGAAATTCCCCATGCGTGTGAGGCATGGATTTTGGTGTTATTAATAACAACCTGCCACAATGTTGAATATGTGGGCAAGTGTTCTTTTTAATGGTTAAGAACTAACCGGCGGCGCGTGTTAGGCGTCAGCATATCCTTGCTTAGGTTTCAGGATAAAATACCCCAGAATCGAACTCTGGTGTCTTCTTCTGTGGAGAAAGACTAAACCGGCAGCGCGTGTTAGGCACAGACTTATCCCTGCTTAGGATTCGGGATAAACTTCCTAGGATGAATCCTAAATTCTTGGAAAAGGAGTTGGTGTGGGAAGGAAGAATTTTATATTCTGTTCCCTGTTTGAAAAGGAGACTCGGGATGGGATCTCCACCCCTAGAATCCGGAAAGGTGAAACTAAGAGTGGGATCTCCACTCCGAGAATCGAAGCGATTCGGATAACCCTAACTGTCGGAAGGTTTGATTACCGAGGTATAGATGAATTTCTCGTTTATCGAGAATGAATTGTGGTTTTGGTCCTAACTGTAGGAAGGTTTGATCACTCGATTTGAAAGTGGACCTCTCGTTCATTGAAGGAATCGAGAGGGGATTT
>BQKN01055481.1:4692-37024 GCA_022839385.1 Asparagus kiusianus | reverse complement strand
ACAAAGAAACCAATAAAATGTGTGTGCATATTATATTGAGCTTAAAGTACCAACACACATAATATAACACCTAAACTAAATGTTACCCAAACAATCTTGATCTTCAATAAGCTTGACTTGGTAATCTTACGGATGAAGCTTGAACTTGGATCTTCAATTTGAATTGCATAGGCTTCACTCCATAATTCGGCCAACCTCCATTGGATATGATCGTGAAAGCTCGATTCCATCCATCCTCCAACTTATTATTTGTCTACAATAAATAAAAATACACAAACACTAGACAAACAACATTAGTAGTAAATTATTTGTTAAACATCATCAAAACAATAAGGCTAACACTATACTGTAAGTATAGCATGTTACCGGTTAACGTGCTATACTTACAATATAACATGTTATACTTATCGGTTAACGTGCTATACTTATATGATAACGTATTATACTTACAGGTTAACATGCTATACTTACTGAATAACGTGCTTTACTTACAAGATGACGTGCTATACTTACAGGTTAACGTGCTATACTTACTGAATAACGTGTTATACTTACAGGATAACGTGCTATACTTATATGATAACGTGCTATACTTACATGATAACATGCTATACTTATAGGTTAACGTGCTATACGTACTGAATAATGTGCTATACTTATTGAATACCGTTTTATACTTACAAGATAACGTGTTATACTTACAGGATAAGATGCTATACTTACAGGTTAACGTGCTATACTTACATGATAACGTGTTATACTTACAGGTTAACGAGCTATGCTTACTGTATAACATGTTATACTTACTTATATCGTGCTATACTTACTATATAACGTACTATACTTGCTGTATAATGTGCTATACTTGTATGATAACGTGCTATACTTATATAATAACGTGCTATACTTCCTAGATAACGTGCTATACTTACAGGTTAACGTTCTATGCTTACTGAATAATGTGATATACTTACTGAATAACGTGCTATACTTATAGGATAATGTGCTATACTTACATGATAACGTGCTATACTTACTGAATAATATGTTATACTTACAAGATAACGTGCTATACTTACAGGATAATGTGTTATACTTCCTGAATAACATGCTATACTTATAGGTTAACGTGCTATACTTACATGATAACGTGCTATACTTACAGGTTAACGCGCTATACTTACTGTATAACGTGTTATACTTACTGTTATCGTGCTATACTTACTATATAACATGATATACTTGCTGTATAACGTACTATACTTGCATGATAATGTGCTATACTTACATGATAACGTGCTATACTTCCTGAATAATGTGCTATACTTACAGGTTAACGTGTTACACTTACAGGTTAACGTGCTATACTTACATGATAACGTGTTATACTTACAGGTTAACGTGCTATACTTACAGGTTAACATGCTATGCTTACTGAATAACATGCTATACTTACTGAATAATGTGTTATACTTACAGGATAATGTGCTATACTTACATGATAATGTGCTATACTTATTGGTTAACGTGCTATACTTACTGGTTAACGTGCTATACTTACATGATAACATACTATACTTACAGGTTAATATGCTATACTTAATGTATAACGTGCTATACTTACTATCATCGTGCTATACTTACAAGATAACATGCTATACTTAGTGTATAACGTGCTATACTTGCTGTATAACTGTAGGCGTATAAAACTGCCTATAGGTCCCTTAACATAGCTCGACGACGTCAATTCGACAAACCAACCATCAGGCGACATATGCAAACATGATCGTTAGTCCACAACACCAAAGCCAAGTGATACACGACGAAGCGACGAGGTTAATAAACCATACTCAAGCTAACGGGTCGAGGAATCAACGAGTCATCCAACCAAGAGCGGACTCGAACGAATCAAATCGAATCAAGATCAGTTTCAGACTCGAACTCAAAAGTTGATTTACTACCAAATCAGGACCCGGATTTACTGCCAAATCAGGTCAACGAATGAAGTCCGGATAAATCAACCACAGAGCCGGAAAACGGCAAAAAAACCAACACTAAGAGAGACTCGGCCGAAACCGAGCCACCTTATGAGGTGGCTCGACAGTCGAGCCACCTCATGGTGGCTCGGTGGCTGAGCCACCTAGGCTCAGATCAGATCTGGGCCCAGATCTGAGCCCAGATCTGATTTGAAAACCTATAAATAGGAGAGTAGGGGCTCATTTGTTGAAGGTTGGATTTTGGAGAGCCGAAACTCTGCTGGATTGAGAACTCGCCTTCGGATTTTCAAGCTTAGAAGACTCAGACTCTCAGATCTGGTTCTTGGCGATCATCCTCGCTACATTAGGCAGGAGTTCGAGAGAGATCAGATCTGAGATCTACATGGTTTTCCTCCGGATCAAAGCTTGGCCTTTGATCCCGAGAAGAGTCTCGAATTCGCTTGGTCGATTTTGATACTTGGGCTATTATTTCCTTGGCAAAATAATCCCCTCGGCTGTTATTTCCTTGGTGAAATAACACCCGCTATACCGTGTAGATCCGACCGGATCTAGATCGCGCGGTGGTCCATGGATAAACCCCGGCGTAGGCAAAGAACCCACACAAGCGAGTGACCGCAAAACAGGAGCTCGTGATTCGTTCGACATAGAAGGAAAAAGTTATAATTTTTATTTCTTTTTTGATTTCGTTGTAACCGGATCTTATAAAAAGACCGGATCTTTGTAATTGATAAACTTTTACCAAAGAGTACGATGAATTCAATGAAAGCCACAATTTTTCCCGTGAACAATAACGTGCTATACTTGCATGATAACTTGCTATACTTACAAGTTAACGTCACAAAATTTATTTATCATCAAATCTATCTATCTATCATTAAATCTACCATAGAAGCCACATAACAACAGTAATATAACCGAAGAATGCAATTGACAAACTATATACAACGTTCATACAAACATATGTTTCATAATGACAAACAAACTATATACAACTTGCATGACAAATTATATTCCAACAACAGGCTGATAGGTTTCATACTGACAAACATATATTAATACAAATACTTTACGAATCAATTTCCAAACATATATTTACACTTGGTTAACTATTGATATCACATTTGGCATCTAGCATCCGAGGAATTAGTCTTGAGGATCACGTTTGTCTCCTGAAATCAAAATATAACCGGATCAAAAGAACAATAGAGCAATAGACTGAATATAAGCGGTTCAATGAATATTATACTTATAGAAAATATACCTTCAGATAGAAATAGAGTAACGATACGAGCTCTATATCTTGCACAATCCTTTTGGTCAATTAAAATTGGTTGATCAGAAACGAGGCTAAACATGTACGTCATCAAGAACACCCCGCATTCCAAGCTGCTGCAAGTTCAAATGTTTGCAATATCAATATAACACTCTTAGCCCGCAATTATATAGTTTCTATGTGTTAGCACATACAAAAGAACAACAAATGAATAAGTTCAATACACTAACTCACGTTGTTGAGGTACGTCTAATAAAAATTTTGGTCATATACTTCTAATAAAAAATTTAACATGGCCATTTTGGTTTTTAACTCAAATACATCTCACAGAATTTTCAAAACATAAGATGCGCAAAAAAGAACATTGAAATGAAGTGAACAACTCCTCGCAGACATTAAATCAAACACCAAATATGCAACCAGAAACTAACCTTGATAAGCCCTCCACATATCAACAAATCCCCTCAACCCCTTCACCATCTTCCCCTTCCACTCGTCGGAATCCGGCCTCCACCCCGTCAATACTACACAACTATCCTCCTCCTTCAACCCAAGGTCTAAAACCCACAGTCCACCATCACCGTCGAAAACTTCTCTCATCGCTCTCAATATCTCCTCCATTACCAACTTCCCGTCTCTTTTCCCATCCTCACACTCTACACAGCTCCCTCCACAGTTCACCATTATCCTCCCCCTTTCCTCAGCCTCTGCTTCAACTTCACCCACATCGATTTCTCTTGAAGCTTAGGTATTAAGCTCCCTCTACTAAATAAATCCACCAAGAGGTCGAACGGTAGGATCGAACTAAGAGGTTGACGGCGATCAAACTAAGAGGTTGACGGTGAGATCTGGGATGGAAACGAGGCGACGGAGCAACTAAGAGGTCGATGGTAACGATCGATCACGAGGTAGACGGGTCACGACAGCTGGAGACGGGTGACGGAGGCAATGGACTTTCGTTTTTTAAATTTAGGGCTAAAGGGGATTTTGAGAAGATATACTGGTTTATATGGGGAAAGGGGTATTTTGGGATTTTTACCTTGATTTTGTATAAATACAAGTGCTGTAAGTATTGTATTTTAGAGATTGGGTTTAAAGATAAATACAAAAGGAGAGTTGAGCTTAGAGATACAAATAATAATGGATGGGTTTAAAGATAAAGTGGAGTAAACAAATGAGCCCAAAAACAAAAACCCTTACTTGCAATTATATTTAAACTTCTTTTATTTGATTCCTAACCATTGGACACAGTCTTCGAGGGAGCGCACACTTTCACCGACAACCAACATAATCCTATCCACTGAGCATGGTCTTCGAGGTAACCCGTGGTCTTCGAGGTTTCCTATATTTCCACCGACAACTGAAATATTCATATCTGTTGGACACAGTCTTTGAGGGAGCATGCACTTTCACTGACAACTGACAGATTCCTATCCGTTGGGCACGAAGTTCGCGGCATCATGCACTTTGACCATCAACCGACTGATTCCTATAAAATTTGACGCCTTCTCACCTCAACCCATCATCTCCCACAACAAAATGTCTAGCTCATCTAGCTCAAGCGATGATGAAATGATGACGATGTTCTTTCTTATGGCACCTGCTGTTGTCAAGGAAGAATAACAAGAGAAAGTTGGAACTTCACGTCAACACAAAAGACGTGTCGTGCTCCATCGAAACCGACTAGAAGGCTACAATCGGTTGTTCCAAGATTATTTTACAGATACACCAACCTATCCTCTTCATTATTTTCGTCGAAGATTCCAGAATGACGCGTTCGTTATTCCTTCGAATCCACAACACAGTCGTTGAACATGACAAGTACTTCGTCCAAAAGAGGAATGTTGCTAGACAGTTGGGACTATCTACCCTTCAAAAGATTACTACATCTATGTGGATGCTCGCATATGGAGCATCAGCTGACTCCGTTGACGACTACGTTCGGATCGGTAAAAGTACGTCGATTGAGAGCTTGAAGAGGTTTGTTCGATCGATTATCGACATCTTTGGGGGAGGAATACATTCGTTCACCGACTAATGAAGACGTTGCACGCTTGCTTGAGGATGGTTCACAACGAGGTTTTCCTGGTATGCTTGGGAGCATCGACTGCATGCACTGGACATAGAAGAATTGTCCAACCGCCTGGCATGGTATGTATACTAGGTATTTTTATGAACCTACAATTATTTTGGAGGTTGTAGCTAGCAAAGATCTTTGGATATAGCATGTTTTCTTTGGTCTGCCGGGGTCTCACAATGACATCAATGTTCTATATCGTATCGGAAATTCGTGCTAATTATATGCAAAATACACAACAAAAGACTGTATGTATAATAATACTAAGCATGTAGAGAGCATGAAATATAAACTAAGACCATCCTGATTAAATCTAACATAATCCCTATAATAAAGAGAGCAACCAAGAGCTTTGAAGGCTTGCTTTCGTAGCGTGATACGATGGTAGATCGAACAACTCCTAGCTTGTTCTCCTTGTTGTTGTAAACTTACTTGTAGTGGATCTCCAAGTCTTCAAGTGAGCTTGATAAAATCGGAGTCTTCTTGAGACAAAAGGTAAGATATCCACCCCGAGGTACTTTAAAATCCTACTACTTCCTATTACTCAAAGATTGCTAGAGTTTAGTAAGAGGTAGAGCTCTCTTTTATTCTCTTATGGAAAAAACCACTTAGCTAATTTTTTATTAACCTTTCCATAAGAGAAAGAGCTCATAAATATAGAGTGAGATATGTCATGACCCATCACATGAGTCATGCCATGAGTTATCTAAATGTAATTATTCCTTTCATGAGTCATGCAATGACTCATCTCATGAGTCATCCAAAGAGTCATGAAGAATCAAAACTATGTGCTAAAACCATGTTCCCAAACCATACCACCTTAATAACTCATCTCATGACTCATTAATCAATGTATAATGAAGTGTGTATTTCATAAATAAAAATACCACATCAATACGATGTTTCATAAATATGGTATTGCGTAGTTTTCCAATCATTAATTAATAAGTCATTATATGACCAACAAAATCAATGAGTTGACCAAAAAGTCAACCATTTGACTAAAAGTTAACTTTGTGGGAAAATACTGGAATTCATTTCTTAAGCATATAGCATTCTGATTTTACCGATACATATAATCGTTTATGTGTATCCGATAAAAATCATATATGTATCAATCATATGCATTTAAATCTATAAATTATATTTTGTAGGATTCAAGTACGTGCTTGGTGTGACTCTAGGGCCCAACTTAAGACTCGACAGTGGATCATATCCACAAGTACAACAAAGGTGCTAGCTACACATGAAAACTACCCGAGTATCAGTTATGATAAATGTCTATAATATGCTTACATAATTTTATCAGGACCACTCAGTAATAACATTGCACAGTCCGGTCTCTTCGTCAAATAATGTCAAACTATCGAGCCTAGGGTATGGAAAACTGTCAAACCCTAACAGCTTGATTAGTGTTTGTTGATATTAAACTTATAACCTTTAAGATCAAACTGACACTCAGTTTATCTTATTTACACTATAACAAATTGTACTTTTCCCAACGCTTATTCCCGACGTATGGTTAAATACGTCGCCAAAAAATATATTTTTCCCAACAATTTTAGTTAGCATCGACAAAACATATATTTTCCCCCACGTTTATAATTAGCGTCGCTAAAAGTGTATATTATTTATAATGTTTTAACTTAGCTCGGTAAAAGTGTATGGATTTCGCGACATTTTTCATTTTTGTCGGTAAATATATATATATATTTAGCAACGTTTTAGGGTTAGCGTCGCTAACAGTGTGCATTTATCGTGATGTGTGTGATTGGCGTCGCTAAAAGTCTATTTTTGACAACGTTGTTGTTCATCTGCGTCGCCAAAACGTTTGGGAGGAAACTTTCCCCCATTTATTTTCGTGAAAAAGAGGAAAGAAACTCCATGCTCTCTCTCTCATCTCTCATCAGAACCGTTCTCTCTCTCTCTCATCAAAAATCCCCAAATCCCCCGTTCTCTCTCTCTCTCTCTCTCTCTCTCTCTCATCAGAAACTGGCCCCAAACCCCGTGCCGTCGGAGTTCGCCGCTGCTGTCAGAGTTCACCGCTGCCATCTCATCGGCAACATCTTTGTCTTGTTCCTCTCTCTTCTCCATAATTCAAAGCATCGATCTCAGCTCTGCTCTTTCAACGTATTTTTCTTAGAACTAAATATGAATCAAAAAGCCATCATCATTCGCACAAACTCCTCATAGTTCACTTGACCATCTTCATCCACGTCGGCCTGTCTAATCATCTGCTTGACTTCTTCATCAGTCAATTTCTCACCCATGTTGATCATAACATTCCTTAGTTGCAAAACATAGAGAAAATATAACAATATTTAACACATTTAACAAAAATCAAATAAAAGTTGATCTACATAAAAACACCAACTAATTCCTTCGGGGAATTTTCTTTACTATTATTTCTTCCCTCCTCCTAATAAAGCTCAATCTTTCAGGTGTTTCTCTATCATTTCTCCCTTTAAACTTTGTAATTGAATCAATTTTGGGATTTATTGAACGCTTGGTGTCCATGTGAACCCTCCGGTGGATTTTCGTGCTTAGATTGTTTGATTATCGTATTTGAATCATCTTTTAGGAGGAGGTGGTGTTCCAAATTTTATTAAAATAAAGAGTTACAATAATACTTTCTCAGAATTTATAATATATAGGATGTGCAGATCAGCCTGAGTATCAAACAATTGATATGCATGCAGTGTGCCCCTAATGTTTACTTTGTGAAAGTGTTTCTCCTATATATCACTGGCTTAATTGGCTTTTGAATTTTCTACTTTTATTGATCTTCATTACGACTACAAGACATTGATTTATGTGTAATACCAATATGTTGATCCTTATCAAGCATGTACACATACACAAGTGTTATCCATCCATTTAGCTTCAATTTTATAGACATCATCAGCATGGAAGGTGGCAAGCAAGAATAAGAAGAGTTGCCAGGAACAAGGATCTCTACTTGGGAACATTCGGTAAGTCCTTTTATAAATTCCATAGATTTATTGATTTATTTTTGGTTCATCGGTCACTTAATTATCACCAAGAAAATAATCTTAGTGCCTTCGTAAATGACATTCATACCTATAGTTCTCTATAAGTTCAGGAGGGTTTTTAACTTTCTATATATCTTATCTTCTATGATAACCAATATGTAGGTTCTCAAATCACTGTCATGTTACTTTTAGACAAGTTAGAAGTTATTCTATGGAATCCTAGGACTCTTGCACATAGCGCATGTCCAAAGTAGTACTAGTCCCTTTTCCTTGTGTTCCATTGCTGGAAGTGAAGTTCGCTATAAATGAAGCATAGAGCCAACAACATTCTTCTATTTTGACATTGGTTGTTAAAATGACAAAAGTTTGACAAGATGAGTTAGGATCATGATCTATTGTCCCCTTTGCATGATTTTGCAGGTATCTACTATTTGCAGTTAGTTCAATTAGTTGTTCATGTGGACCAGCAGATTGGAATTTGTCTGTAAGTTAGGTTGCATTTCATATTTTTTGAAGGTAATCACATCCTTCTCTCTGGTTTTTCATTCTTTATTTTGTAGTTCTTTGCTTTGGTTTTAAGTTGTATTTCTAATACTAAGTGAGAATATTTCTATAAACATCTAACAAATGCCAGTTTGATTTGATTTTTTTTCATTAATCGCTGTGAGTTATAGCAAAATTGGAAAATAAATTGGAACAGCCTTATCCACATCCTCAAGGGCAAACTTTTAAACCTATAGATGAAGGCAGAGTGACAAGAGAAAGATGATCATTACTTTCTTTGAACTGAGGGAACTTTCATGTGATCAATTTTTAGAAAGCTCAGGTTATTAGTGCTTTCTTCCAAAATGAGTAGACATAGTAGTGGAATTCTTCTAACAAAATATATATCATGCTAGTATATTACCAGCACATGATATGATATATGTACACACAAAACTTTTTATAGAATGTATAGCCTTCTCAAATAATTTTAAAAATTTTTTATGCTACTTTATTCTTATTATGCAGAAACTTGGATTTGATTATCTTAGAAGCAGAGAGCAACTTGTCATGAGGTTACAAGCAAACTGGAATATTTAAACAGTTGTTCCCTTCTTTCTTTTCTTTCACCTTTTCCTCTCTTTCCATTGTGTTTCTTTTTTTCCTTCATGGATTACAAGCAAACTAGAATATTTAAACAAACATTTGAGTGTTGATTTGGAAATAGAAATGAATGTAACTATTTTTAGTCCACTAAGATGTGTATTTATTTTTTATTTAATACTATAAAATTTTTATTATTTTTCTTTAGATTATTGCGAGTTATTATGGATTATCTAAAGTATAATTTGGTTAGTTTTGCAATGGGACCAAATTCTTTATTTATCATAATATGCAACTTGTTTGGAGTATAATTTGATATTTGGTTTCTTTGTTGATGTGAATGGGATCAATATTTTTTGTGGATGTTCAGGTTCAGTGTATGCTTGTAGTTGACAGAAAAGATATTACTTTTGGCGATGCAAATTAGTGTCGACAAATTATACTTTTTACTGATGCATGCATTGCCAAAAATTATAATTTTTCCGACACTATCTTGCGTCGGTAAAAGTATAGCTTTTAATGACACTATCTTGCATCAGAAAAAGTTTAGCTTTTAACGACGCTTCACTCTGCGTTGCTAAAAGCTGCACTTTTGACGACGCTAACATGCTTCGCCAAAAGTATATTTTTTAGCGATGAACAATTTTGCGTCACTAAAAGCTATACTTTTGCCGACGTATTGACCTTTGCTGACGCTTCATGCGTCACCAAACATACAAGTTTTGCCAACGTCTGCATACTTTTTGCCGACACAAAATATTATACGTCGCTAAAAGATGTGCTTTTCCCGACGCATGAATCGTCGCCAAAAATGATGACTTTTACCGACACAGTGTGTTTGCGTCACCAAATACTTTCCTTGACACACTTTTGGTGACGTGTTAGCGACGCTGCATTTTG
The DNA here is from genome assembly GCA_022839385.1 of Asparagus kiusianus. Classification (NCBI taxonomy): domain Eukaryota; kingdom Viridiplantae; phylum Streptophyta; class Magnoliopsida; order Asparagales; family Asparagaceae; genus Asparagus; species Asparagus kiusianus. Next base: position 26,698 of record BQKN01055481.1, on the reverse strand, counting down.
CATTGGGAAAGATTTTTCTCGGTGTTTTTTAAACTTTTGTCGACGTTTTTGTTTCGTCAGCAATGCTGTATTTTGTTATAGTGTTACCTTTGCCAAGGATTTTCAGGCTATAGTTATATCAAACAATCTTATGACATCAACCCCCTATACTGGGAGAGACGAATTCCATCTTGGCATCTTAATATCTACTTATATCTCGGGATGCGCCCAACAAGAACCATTATGCACAACTCAATGAGAATTATGGTTAGGTAAAAGTCTAAGTACACCTATACTGACATGTAAGATATTGCACTCATGCCTCAGGTCAAGAGACTACTATGTACTATATCACTTGAGAACTTCTATTTAACAGTTAAGTATAATTACCAACTAGACGTTCTCAGCGAGTCGTTTAGTCAACTCATTCACTAACGATTCATATGTATACTATATCTTGAGGTCTCACATTAATGATCGAAGAGATGGATCATCATCCTACCAAAGGAGAAATAGAGTATACACTAGTCTTTCCAAAGTGATGATGTCCAATTTCTACACTTCATCTACTAGAAACATTTTAGAATATACGTTAGCGACAAATCAGATCTCTTCATTACGATTATATCCGAAATGTCTGATAGTCTAGTATCATTCTAAGGACTTTATCTGTATTAAAATACCAGATAAATCTGATCAAAATAGTATACTATCATTTTGAACAAGAATGTTATATTCATATAGGTCGTGTTACAATATACAATTATTGTCTGCAGTACACCTATATCTAACAAACTCCCACTTGTACTAAGGTCAATCATTGTAGTATCTAATACCCAATAGCTCAACAAGTTTTTCAAATTGTCTACGAGCAATTGCCTTTGTGAATGGATCTGCTATATTATCTTTTGTGTCTACTCTTTCAATCTTGATCTCTTGACAATCAACTATCTCCCTGATCAAGTGATACTTTCTTAGAATGTGTCTGGACCTATGGTGAGATCGGAGTTCCTTTGTCAGAGCTATTGCAGCATTACTATCATAGTATAAATGTACTGGATCTTTAATGGTGGGAATAACTTCCAGCTCTGAAAGGAACTTCCTCATCCAGACAGCTTCTTTGGCTGCATCATTTACCGTAATGTATTCGGCTTCCATAGTAGAGTCTGCTACTGTGTCCTGCTTGGAACTTTTCTAACTGATAGCCCCTCTATTGAGGGTAAAAACATATCCTAAAACAGATTTACTACCATCGATATCACTCTGAAAGCTAGATTCGAAAAAAGCCTCCATTTGGAGGTCACTTTTACCGTATATCAAAAATAACTCTTTAGTCCTTTTCAGGTACTTAAGTATATTTTTGATCATTTTCCAGTGCTCTTCTCCATGATTAGATTGGTATATACTTACCAAACTGAGTGAATAAGCGATATACGGTCTAGTATATAACATGACATACATGATCGATCCTACTGCTGAGACATAAGGAATTAGACTCATGTGTTTCCTCTCTTCATCAGTCCGGGAAGACATCTTTTTAGAGAGGGAGATTCCAAGAGATGCATGTACGAAACATTTCTTAGAATTTTCCATGCTAAACCACTTTAGCAGTTTGCCAATGTATCTAGATTGGGATAATCCTAATATCCTTTTAGATCTATCTCTATAGATCTGAATATCCAGTATACAGGATGCTTCACCCAAATGTTTTATGGAAAATCTTTTTGATAGCCAAATTTTAACCGCTTGTAATGAAGGTACGCCATTACCGATTAAGAGTATATCGTCTACATACAAAATAAGAAATAATATTATACTCCTAATTATCCTTTTATACACACATGGTTCATCTAGATTTTTGATGAAACCAAACTCTTTGATAGCATCATCAAAATAGATGTTCCATCTCCGCGATGCTTGCTTCAGTCCATAAATGGCTTTAAGCAACCTACATGCTTTTTAATTGCTCCCACTGACTATAAATCCCTCTGGTTAAGACATATATATGCACTCTTCTAAATCACCATTTAGAAATACAGTTTTTACATCCATTTGCCAGATCTCGTAGTCATAGTGAGCAGCTATAGCAAGTAGGATCCGAATAGACTTTAGCATAGCCACTGGAGAAAAGGTTTCATCATAGTCCAAACCAAGTCTTTAAAGAAAACTTTTAGCTACCAGTCTAGCTTTAAAAGTCTCTATTTTCCGATCTACACCCAACTTTTTCTTAAACAACCATTTGCAACCTATATGTATCACTTCTTTAGGAGCATTGTCTAAGATCCATACTTTGTTTGTGTACGTAGAGTTTATTTCAGATTTTATTGCGTCATGCTAAGCAGCAGAGTCCCTACTCTGAGAGGCTTGCTGATAACTCAAAGGTTTGTTATTATCTATGACGTGATCTAACATGCTACCTTTAATGAAAAAAATCATATTGTCTCTTAGGTGCATGAGATCGCCTTGGATATCTACGGAGTGGTTGAGGTTCTTCTAGTACAATTGAATTTTCTGGTTCTACTAAATTATCAGTATTAATTTGTATCTCTAAAATTTCTTCCAGTTCTACCATGCTTCCACTAATTTTTTTTAAAGAAATTCCTTCTCTGAGAAGGCAGCATACCGAGAAACAATTATCTTTTATTCATCGATGTGGTAGAATTGATATCCATAGAAATTCCTTAGATATCCTACAAATTTACACAATACTGAGCGTGCCTCTAACTTTTTAGGATGTTGCTTTTTTACATAAGCATGACATCCCCAAAATTTAATATAATTAAGATGCGGTTTCATCCAATACCATAGCTCATATGGAGGTTTAGGCACTGCTTTAGTAAGAACCCTATTCAGTAAGTGTGCTGCTGTTTCTAATGCATACCCCAGAATGAAAAAGGTAACTCAGCATTACTCATCATGGAACATACCATATCTAATAAGGTACGATTCCTCCTTTCTAACATGCCGTTAAGCTGTGGTGTAAAGGATGAAGTAACCTGAGAGAGAATCTCATTCTCTTTTAAAAACCCTAAGAATTCTGAGCTCAAGTATTCACCTCCTCGATCCGATCGGAGAATTTTAACTTTCTTGCTCGTTTAGTTTTCTACTTTATTTTTATAGTCGATAAATTTCTCAAATGCTTCAGACTTGTGTTTCATTAAAAACACATGTCCAAATCTTAAAAAATCATCAGTAAAAGGAGTAGCCACCTCTGACCATTGTAGACATAGGACCATATACATCACTATGTATCAGTCCTAAGAGTTTTGTAACTCTTTCTCCAGTTCCTGTAAATGGAGTCTTGGTCATTTTGCCTTTAAGACAAGACTTACAAGTATCATAAGACTCAAAGTCAAATGGATCTAAATATCCATGCTTATGTAGCTCGCCAAGTCTTTGTTTATTTATGTGACCAAGTCTACAATGCCATAAAAGAACGTCTTTCATAACTGATTGCTTTCTTTTATTAGTGTGATGAGTATTCAGAATTGTGTTTTGATTAAGAATATGGATAACATTATACAATGTTCCATAAGCAATCAACTTTTGATTATATATGATATTCATAACATTGTTTTGCAACTTGAACATATATCCATCTTTATCTAATAAAGATGTGGATATTATATTACACATCATAGTTGGTACAAAATAGCATTCTGCAGTAGTCATTTTTGCCTTCCCTTTGTTCTTCTTGACAGCATTCTTAACACCTTTTTTTGGTTTAGTAGTTTTCTTCATTCCCTTTTTCTTGGCAACCAGTTTACTAGAAGTAGAAGGAGATTTTCCTATAACCAAGGCTGATGTTTGTACATTTTTCATAGAACTTTCCTCCTGCCTTAACAAATTAAGCAGGGCGGGAAGAGTGGGCTCCAGATCCATCATCAAGAACTGTGATATGAATCGGGAGTTGGCTGGTGTCAAGGACTGCAGAACGATATATGTATATCTATCTGCATCTAGACCTGCTTTTAAAAGTTCAAGCTCATTGACATAGGTGATCATTTTGAGAACGTGGTCTCCAACAGAAGATCCCACAGTCATTTTCGTCTGGAACAAATTCCTAGACACCGCGTACTTCATTTGTCACGGTTGCTCGCCATACAGTTCTTCTGTATTATGAAATATGGATCTGACATTCATGTTCTCATGTTGCTTCTGATAGACCAAATCCATAGAAGCAATTGTGAGGCATTGAGTAAGTCAACAATCTCTATCCCACTTTATGCGGATTTCATTGTCCGCTACAGTGGGTTTTGGGCCTAGAAGGGGTTCCGGCGTTGTGAGGACATATGCTACTTTGTCATAAGTTAGGACAATTTTAACATTCCTCAAGCAGTCTTTGTAGTTAGGACCGGTTAACTTATTCTGTTCTAGTATGAGTTTTAAGCTAGACATAATAGCCTGGAAGAGAGAGAAAAAATATTTTAGCAGTGTTTGTGGAAAATTTGCAATAAGAAAATAATGAAAGAATTGTATTTGATTTATTCTCTCTAACTGCTTAGAAAAAGAATGTTTACAACTCTCACAACTCTCAATTACAATTTGAATTCCTGATTACAAAAGAGAAGAGAATTGATCTGGATTCTCCCCTTTGTTTAAAACTGGGTTCTTCAAGGTGGCGATGAGATGCCTCCCTCGAATGCTCGCGTCGAGTTTGCTTCTCGTTGACGATCCGACGTCTTGATTTACTAGAACGTGATCTTCTCCTCACGATTGAACGCTGTGGAGAACTTGCAAAGCAAGTTTTAGAACTCTTGATGAGTTGATTGATCTTAACCGTAATTGGTTAGACAAACCAAAGATCTCTTCTTTGCTGCCAAGGAGAAGGATCCAAAAGCCAGCCCTCCAGATCTCTTCTTTTGCTGCCAAAAAGAAGGATCAAAAAGCCAGATCCGAACTAAGCTGATTTCTTAGTTATTTATAGGAGATTAAGGGGTGTAACCGCCCCCTTAATTAGCTCCTAAGTGGGGCTAATGGGATGTAACCGCCCCTTAAATCATTCCTGAGTGGAGTTGTGATCCCCTCAGATCGTGGGGAAACGGTTTTGAAACCGTTCAGCTCGTGTTTGAACGAGTCAAACGCAAAATCCACGTTCTGGCGTGAATTCTGCATTCAAACGCAGTGTCTGAAAGCTTGAACACAGTATCTAAAAGCTACGTTGGTATCTTGTTGGAAGCTGCGTTTGGCAGCTTAGAAGCTGCGTTTGGCAGCGGATGGAAGCTGCGTTTGGAAGCGGACGGAAGCTGCGTTGATGTGTTTAGCAGCGGATGAAAGCTGCGTTTGGCAGTGGATGGAAGCTGCGTTTGCAGCTTTCGGAGGCTGCGTTTGGCTGCGGATGGAAGCTGCGTTGGCAGCGTTAGCAGCTAGATCTGAGCAGCTTTGGCTGCGTTTGGTAGCGGATCTGAGCTGCGTTTGCAGCGATTTGGAAGCTGCATTGGCAGCTTTCGGAGGCTGTGTTTGAGCTGCGTTCGTGGCTATGAACGCGGTGGGTCTTGATGTTGGTGTGTGGGGAGGACTTCCGCAGCTTGATTTGAAGAGACCGTCGATTTGTAGTCTCTTTCTGTCGAAGCATTGCAAAGATCGTCATTTTGTAATCTTTGCTTTAACTCTTTGATATGTGAGAGTCATCAGATTGTAACTCGTGATGTTGATTGTGAAGGCTGTTTGATTAGAGCTTCCATCAGTTATCGTAAAGGTCGTCAGATTGTACCCTTCAGCGATATACGTAAAAGTCTTCAAATTGTAGCCTTCTGGAAATCGTCAAATTGTAACTTTCATCATCGGTGTATGATGGGGAATTAACTATCTATTGTGATTTTTAGACAGCCTACAAGCAGATGTTCAATACATAAAATAGATTTGGTTCAATTTTTTATCTAAGTTATTGTAGGCTATCTAAAAATCATAATAGATAGCTGATCCCCCATCAAACACCGATGATGAAAGTTACAATCTGACAACTTTCACACCCCAAAATAGCCAAGGCAAAGATCACTCAACAATGGTATTTACAACGCTCTACAGAAGAAGTTATAAGTCATTTGCTCATTCTAAAACACGTAATTCACCTTCGCGTTTCAGTTCTTGAAACACAGGCGACCCCAGCATTTCCAACCATCAGCAAACAAAACACGGATGACCCTCGCGTTTTTCAACATCTAGCGGGCGACCCTCACATTTTCAACATCCAGCGGGTGACCCTCGCGTCTTTCAATATCCAGCGAGTGCCTAACTCCGCGTCTCCAGTCTAAAACGCAGAGTTAGGATCCTGAACACCAACTTGGACATTGTTTGACTCATTCAACATGAGCTGAACGGTTCCAAAATCGTTTCCCATGATTTGGGGGTGGTTACACCCTACTTAGGAGTGATTTAAGGAGCGGTTACACCCCCTTAATCCCCTATAAAAACGAGTAAACTCAACTGAGTTTGGGGCTTCTTTTCAGCTGGGTTTTTGGATCTTAAACTTGGCAGCGAAGAGGAGATCTTCGGCTTGGTAACAAGGGGGAGATCAACATTCATCCTTCAGCAACGTTCGACAACAGAGAGCTTTCATCCTTGGCTATAAACCGATTTCGATTAAATCAACTCTTTCATAGAGTTTCAAACTCGTTCAGAGTTATCAACTCGTCCAGAGTTCTAAAACTTACTTTGCAAGTTCTCCATAACGTCAAATTATGAGGAGAAGACCACGTTCTAGTAAAACAAGACGTTCGGATCGTCAACGAGAAGTAAACTCGACGTGAGCATTCGAGGGAGGCATCTCATCGCCATCGTAAAGAACCCAGAATTAAACAAAGGGGAGAATCCAGATCAATTCTCCTCTCTTTTGTAATCGGGAATTCCATTGTAATTGAGAGAGACAGAGAGAGATAGAGAGAGAGAGAGAGAGAGAGAGAGATCTGTGAAATTCAATTCTTTCAATAATCTCCTTATTACTAAATTTTCCACCTAACAAAAGATGGCGACTCTGCTGGGGATCTCAAGACTGTGTTTCATCACCAAAATACAGACTTTAGGACTATGTTTCATCAACAAAACATAGATCTCAAGACTGCATTTCATCAGCAAAACGCAGTTCTCAAGACTGCATTTCATCAGCAAAACGCAGACCTCAGGATCGTGTTTCACCCGCAATACCTGGAGCTCAGGCACGCGTTCGGGTAATGAAATCCAATACAAGACCTGGTGTATACCATGGAGCTTCAGGGCACTACGAGACCCCCGAATACTCTGCGTAGCGCGACTAGATTGAGGGACGGATATAAGAAGTTCATAGATTCAAGGCATCTCAACCAGATCCATGTTCACCAAGAGCCAGTCCTGTCTAATCATAGACTGGGAGTTCCAATTCAAACCTCATGATCAGTGAGTAATTCTCCTCGAATATTCACAACAGATTTGAGAAAGTTCATGTCGAGAGAAAGACCGATGCAACAAGTTATTCGTTCATTCTAATGTGAACAATTGATTCCTACGGTCCTCTCGGGATGTCAATGCTGCTCATATGCAGCCAAAACATTGGTGTTCGACCAATTAACGAATGTTGCCTTGCCCAACCAACAACGACGTTTGCACAGGAAGAAGTCTCCAGAGACCAAGTACCTTGGAGTCACTTCTAACATGATCGGCAGAGGGAGATCCTCAGTCCCTAGCTCCGACGAGTCAGAGAAAGATCAGTCTCCTAGCTTGAAAGACCCCCCGAATAGGTCCGATGGAATTTATCAACATGCTCGGACTCAAACAGGAACCATTCCCCCTATCAACTATCGGAGGTTAGCCAGAGGAACCAATTCCGAGGATGAACACTCAGCCATTGCGGAGTCTCAATCATCAAGTTCCTTTGTTGAACATGAGAGCTCCGCTTATATGACGGGAAACCATGAAGATCTCGCAAAGAGACTTGATGAGCAGGAAGCCATGATCAAATCTCAGCAGGAGGCCATCAATGAACTCTTAGCCCCGATGAATCAAATCGTCGCAGACAAGGCTAAATCTCAGAAGACAGATTCGCCACCCAGGCGAGAATCTTCCCGAAGAGGAAGAACGTCTTCATCTCGACTTCACACAAACAAAGGGAAGGAAAAAGTGGTTGATGGTGTTGCTTCTGATCAAGAAGCCCACAACCTGAAATCTTCCTCTGATGAAGGAAGAGAGACAGAGAACGAGAAGAATCTCCAGTCTGCCAAAATGGAAGAATTGGAAGCCCGCCTCAAAGCCATTGCTAACAGAAGCGAGCTCCAAGATGAGGGAGTTACCAGGCCTTATCCCGCCGAATGGGATGCAGCCCCTTATCCTCTAAAATTTGAAGTCCCGACGCTATAAACTTTTGACGGCACGGGATCACCGAACCAACATATCTATCATTTCAAGTCACGGACTGGAAATGTGATATCAAACGACGCCATACCGGCTCGATTGTTCATTGGCACCTCAAGGGAGTTGCCTTTGAATGGTTCAGGAAACTGCCTGCCGGATGTATCCAAAAGTGGGCAGATCTAGAGAGACTCATCCTGTCAAGATTTTTTGAAGAGGATACAGAAGTCTTCATCCATACCCTTCTCGCCACTAAGCAGAAAAAGAGGGATTCCGTCAAAGCCTTCGTCAAGAGGTTTCGAAACATGGCTCTGTGATGTTCGTCAGGTATGACACAGTCTACACTGGTGGAGACCTATCGACACAACTTGCAAACCGACCTTCTAGCACAAATGAGGGTTACAGAATGCCGTTCCTGGGGACAACTAATCTCTCAAGGTGAACAGGCTCAAAAGATTATTGCTAGGATCAAAGCTGAAGAGCAAAGTAGGCAGAATCAACTTGAGCAATCGGACCAAGCCCAATCTTCTCAGTCAGAAAGGGAAGATACTACAGCCACTAAAGCCAATCCTCTTCAGTAGGATGGCGGGTCTAATGACTATCACGTTAACAGTTACCTCTGATAGTCAAACTCGTTAGATAGTGGCCCACTAGGCGATGTGCCATGTCTATCCTTTTTCCCCCTTTGCACTGGTCAAAAACTGGGGATTGGTTTATTTGTAGTTCATTTGATTATGAATAATAAATTTTCTGAGTTGTCATGTTCAATAGAATACCTCTGTCAACCATAAAATCTACCAAAACTATCACGTTAATGATCACCTCTGATAGTCTATCAACTTGCTAATCTTCTTTAATAGGATGGCAGGTCTACAAAACTATCACGTTAACAGTTACCTCTAATAGTCTATCAACTTGCTAATCTTCTTCAATAGGATGGCAGATCCACAAAACTATCACGTTAATAGTTACATCTGATAGTCCATCAACTTGCTAATCTTCTTCAATAGGATGGCAGGTCCATAAAACTATCACGTTAACAGCTATCTCTGATAGTCAAACTCATCAGATAATATCCTACCAGGTGATATGCCTCTATTCCGACTTCATGGATAGTGCTCCACTAGGCGATGTGTCTTGTCTACCTCTTTTTATTCCCTTGCTAAGTCTTAGGGTGTGTTTGGATTTCAATGGGGTTAAGGGAAGTCAAGGGAAACTAGGTGAGAGAATGGAAGGGAAAGAAAGGGAGTTCCCTTCCCCTTGGTTACACCCCAATTTGGGGGTAACAAATTTTATACTATTAGGAGGTGAACCAAGGAGAACTAGGGTGAATAACTTTACCTCCTAAATGTTCCCAAACAAGGTGAATGGTTCCTCTAACTTCCCTTCCCTCTTATTCCCCTCAATCCAAACAAGCCCTTAATCAAGACTTGGGGTTGGTTACTTGGAATCCATTGGATTAAGAGTAATGAATCTTTCACATCGTCAAGTTAATATTATACTTCTGACGATCATCACCCCCACAGAGTATGCATGCAACTCGTATCACTCCTAATTTGTCACGTTAACAATACACCTCTGACAATCAACTTATCAATCCTTGATAATAGGATGATAAGTCCTCAAAATTGCTCAAATCACAATCTTCCCTAGCAAGACACTAAGTCTTCAAAATCTTATTCAAATCATAAGTATCAAAACTCATCGCTTCTGATGATAAACTCACCTAGCAAGTTTCCCCAGCGAGACGCTAATTCCTAAAATCTTGTGCAAGTCACAAGTACAAATTCTCTTGTCACGTTAATATCACACATCTGATAACTCACTTATCAATCCTCTTTAATAGGATGATAGGTCCTCAAAATTACCATGATCGTAATATTCTTCCTGTCACGTTAATATCACACCTCTAACAAAATCAACTTATCGACTCTCTTTAATAGAGCGATAGGTCCACAAATTCCTGTCACGTTAATATCACACCTCTGATAAAATCCACTTATCAATCCTCTTCAATAGGATGATAAGTCCACAAAGTTGCTCCGATCGTAATAGAATCATGTCACGTTAATATCACATCTCTGACAAAATCCACTTATCAATCCTCTTCAATAAAATGATAAGTCAACAAAGTTGCTCCGATTGCAATAAAATCCTATCAAGTTAATATCACACCTCTGACAAAATCCACTTATCAATCCTTTTCAATAGGATGATAAGTCTACAAAGTTGCTCCGATCGTAACAAATTCCCATCAAGTTAACATCACACCTCTAACGACAAAATCAACTTATTGATTCTCTTCAATAGAACGATAGGTCCATAAAATACTGTTAGGTTAACATCAAACCTCTAACAGTCAAACCCCCCAATGAACTTGTTAATCTTTTTTCAACAAGAATATCAAGTTTTTATTATAAAATCCCCAGCGGATTAAGGATTTTCTGGAATTATCCTAGTGATAGTGAAGAAAATTTCTGAATTTCACTCTAAGTGAAAATTCATGCCAGGTTAATACTACACTCTGGTAGAGTGAAATTCATGCCAGGTTAATACTACACTCTGGTACTTCTAATTTTTTTTCAATGTTTTAAGTAAAAATATAACACAGGAAGAAATAGTGACAAAGTCTACATGTTCAACATCATAGCACCAAAATCCATGTCTCACATACATGGGAGACTTTATCTTGATCCCTAATTAGAGATAAGTCTGCATCTAACACATGTTGCCGGGTAGCCTATTCCCGTAATAATGACGAAGTCTACATATTTAATATCGTAGTAGGTTGTTATTAATAACACCAGAATCCATGCCTTACACGCATGAGGGACTTTATCTTGATCCCTAAATAGAGATAAGCATACGCCTAACACGTGTTGTCGGTTAGTCCTTTACCACGAAAAAGACACCAAAATCCATACCTCACATGCATGGGGGACTTTATCTTGATCCCTAATTAGAGATAAGTCTACGCCTAACACGCGTCGCCGGTTAGTCTTTTTCCGTAAAAATGACCAAGTCTACGTATTCAAAATCATAGCATCAAGTCTAAGAGGGTTCATTCTCTTAGCACAACGTTACATGTGGAACGGACTTAGACAATCCACATGCTAGCTCGACTCAAACGGTAGTCGGTAAAGGCTTATCAAATCCGTTGATGGCTGAGGGTTTGCCAAAAATCCTATGCATGTTTGAAGGCCCATCAGCTTAATGGATGTGAGCTGAGACTTGAAACAGATGAGATAAAGACAAGTCTCAAAGACTTAGTTAAAAATGCATGAAAAGCCACCTCCACATCTTAAGTTAAAACACCAAGGTTAGACCCGCGTCGCAAAAACCACAACGCCGAGGTCACATCCGGGTTCCAAATTTAAAACGCGAGGGTGAGACCCGCGTCTCAAGTTCAAAACGCAGGGGTCCACCCCCGCATTTCAGAAGCAGGATTATGACGCATACCTTCACACAGGTCCTACGTGGAAAATCCCTTCAAACAAGATGCCTTCGAAGCGAGTGCAGAGAACGATTCCTTTACGATAAGGAATCAACAGCTCCAAGATCAGAGTTGAGATCCAAAGTATTCCGAAAATTCATCCTAGTCAATCGCGAACTTTTAAAAACTTTGGAGGGGGTTCTGTAGGTTGTCTAAAAATCACAATAGATAGCTGATCCCCCATCAAACACCAATGATGAAAGCTACAATCTAATGACTTTCACATCCTAAAACAGCCAAGGCAAAGATCACTCAACAATGGTCTTTATAATGCTCTACAGAAGAAGTTATAAGTCATTAGCTCATTCTAAAACGCAGAATTCACCTTCGCGTTTCAGTTCTTGAAACGCAGGCGACCCCCGTGTTTCCAACCCTCAGCAAACAAAACACGGATGACCCTCGTGTTTTTCAACATCTAGCGGGCGACCCTCGTGTTTTTCAACATCCAGCGGGCGACCCTTGCGTTTTTCAATATCCAGCGGGTGCCCAACTCCGCATCTCCAGTCTAAAACACGGAGTTAGGGTCCTGAACGCTAACTTGGGCGTTGTTTGACTCATTCAACATGAGCTGAATGGTTCCAAAACTATTTCCCACGATTTGGGGGCGGTTGCACCCCACTTAGGAGTGATTTAAGGGGCGGTTGCACCCCCTTAATCCCCTATAAAAACGAGTAAACTCAACTGAGTTTGGGGCTTCTTTTCGGCTGGGTTTTTGGATCTTAAACTTGGCAGCAAAGAGGAGATCTTCGGCTTGGCAGCAAGGGGGAGATCGACGTTCATCCTTCAGCAACGTTCGACAACAGAGAGCTTTCATCCTTGGCTATAAACCGATTTTGATTAAATCAACTCTTTCATAGAGTTTCAAACTTGTTCAGAGTTATCAACTCGTCCAGAGTTCTAAAACTTACTTTGCAAGTTCTCCACAACGTCAAATCATGAGGAGAAGACCACGTTCCAGTAAAACAAGACGTTCGGATCGTCAACGAGAAGCAAACTTGACGTGAGCATTCGAGGGAGGCATCTCATCGCCACAGTGAAGAACCCAGAATTAAACAAAGGGGAGAATCCAGATCAATTATCCTCTCTTTTGTAATTGGGAATTCCATTGTAATTAAGAGAGAGAGAGAGAGAGAGAGAGAGAGAGAGAGAGAGAGAGAGAGAAAGAGAGAGAGAGTTGTAAACGAATCTGTGAAATTCAATTCTTTCAATAATCTCCTTATTACGAAATTTTCCCCCAAACAGTTATGCCTCCCACTATTTTTTGAGTCCCTCAAAACTTTTATAAGAGGTGATCGGAAAACAACCACTTGTTTTCAAGTGGGATCAAGATCCAATTATCACTGAATCTATATTCCTTGATGATGGCCAACAAATCGATATACTCAATAATTGGTAGACAATTTTTGTCTTTTATATTCTTGTAATTCTTGATATGATTTTGCCCCTAGTCTTTTATGACCTTGATAATGGCCAACAAATCATAAAACGCTAGTTAAGTTTGGACCCATCATTTCTTGACCGGCTTAAATTTAACTTATGCATACTCTTGATGAAGGCCAACAAAGTTACATAACCAACTTAAGCTACCCTTATATCTTATATACAAATGAATACTACTTAGCCATAAAATAGTATTGCCTTGATGATAGCCAACAAACAAAGTATTTATAAGCTTAGTAGTATTCAACTGAAATAATAGAGGGCTACGGACGATTTCATAAATCTTTTACCGTGATCAAAATTGATATAGTTTAAAGATGCTCTATATTTATATTTGCAACAATTAAACTAGCCAGGTAAGTACAATATTGGTGGGAGGGTTCTGAGATATTCACCAGGAATATTTATCGAACCTTAATTAAGTAACCATCTCTCTTTAAGACTATAGCGCGAAAGATTGGGCATCACCTCTAATCTTAAGTTGGGCCCCATGAGCTATATCTCATAATTACTTTTCTTGACACTAGTTAAAGGTTCATTCTAAATATATTTCTTTTAACTGTTTTAGGTTTATTTATCTTTCACACTAATGCTATGTTAATGTCGGTCTCACCACTCTATGGTCAATAAACTCTTATTGCCATGTCTCACAAATTTTAAAATGAGTTTTTATAATAATAAAACTATTTCTCTAGTGAGTTAGAGATATAAACTTTGCAGAATATAGCATCCAATTGTATTAACATCTACAATTAGGGCACAACCAATATATCAACATATATAAAAAAATATGGAATGGTAGTGGACAACTAAAGGAATAAAATACAACTACACTAATTATATTTTGGCAAGCAATTTGCAACTCCTTGCAGTGCTAGCTCCCTTACAAATCCTGTATTATTACAATCACATATTCATAGGACGTGCAAGCCCCATTTATTATGGAAAAACCATCTCGTAGGATGGGTAATAATATTGCATTGAATGTAAAATAAAACCTATAAATAAAATAAGTTAACTAAACAACCATACCCTCCCCTCCACACCCGAACAAGGGGCTATACCCATAGGCGTAGCCTATGATCGGTGAGCAAGTGCCTAAACCCATAGGCGTAGCCCATGCTCGGGGAGGGAAGAAGTTATAAATAATATTACATTTATATCTATATTACATCAATACAATAAATACAAGAGAATTGTTGTCCACTATCATCCATACACATAACATCCACGCAAGATGATATAAATCATATAACTTAATCAACATTAAGAAATATGCATCTATCTAGTTATGTAACAAATTAGAAAACTAGATAACATAGGGATTATCCTAACTCAAATAGGACTTTCATGCTTCTAACATACAACTACACTAGTTGTAAATAAGTGTTTTACAATTTATACAAGTGTTTTTACTCTTAAAAACTTATGAACCAAAAAATAATATTTTTGAATCAACAACTAGTATAACTAATTACAAAATAATTTGTATTAATTAACTAAATTCATCTACACTAGTAATTAGAAGCAAGAATAAAGTCCTCCATGAGTTAGATGAGCATGTTAAGATTTATTAGATGGAACCATGGCTCTGATACCATGTTGGAAATTCATGCTAATTACATGTAAAATACGCAACGGAAGACTGTATGTATAATAATAATAAGTATGTAGAGAGCATGAAATACAAACTAAGACCATCCTAATTAAATCTAACATAATCCCTATAATAAAGAGAGCAACCAAGAGCTTTGAAGGCTTACTTTCATAGCATGATTCGATGGTAGATCGAACAACACCTAGCTCGTTTTCCTTGTTGTTGTAAACCTCCTTGTAGTGGATCTTCAAGTCTTCAAGTGAGCTTGATAAAACCGGAGTCTTCTTGAGACAAAAGGTAAGATATCCACCCCGGGGTACTTTAAAATCCTTTTATTTCCTCTTACTCAAAGATTGCTAGAGTTTAGTAAGAGGTAGAGCTCTCTTTTATTCTCTTATGGAAAAAACCACTTAGCTAATTTTTTATTAACCTTTCCATAAGAGAGAGAGCTCATAAATATAGAGTGAGATATGTCATGTCTCATCTCATGAGTCATGCCATGAGTCATATAAATGTAATGATTCCTTTCATGAGTCATGCAATGACTCATCTCATGAGTCATGAAGAATCAAAACTATGTGCTAAAACCATGTTCCCAAACCATACCACCTTAATGACTCATCTCATGACTCATTAATCAAGGTATAATAAAGTGTGTATTTCATAAATGAAAATACCACATCAATACGGTGTTTCATAAATACGGTATTGCGTAATTTTCCAATTATTAATTAATAAGTCATCATATGACCAAAAAATCAATGAGTTGACCAAAAGTCAACTGTTGAACAAAAAATCAACCAGTTGAATAAAAGTTAACTTTATGGAAAAAATATTGGAATTCATTTCTTAAGTACATAGCATTCTTATTTTTACCGATATATATAATCGTTTATGTGTATTCGGTGAAAATCATATATGTGTATCAATCATAAGCATTTAAATCTATAAATTGTATTTCATAGGATTCAAGTACACGCTTGGTGTGACTCTAGGGCACAACTTAAGACTCGATAGTGGATCATATCCACAAGTACAATAGAGGTGCTAGCTACACATGAAGATTACTCGGGTATTAGTTGTGATAAATGTCTGCAAGATGCTTACACAAGTTTATCATGACCACTCAGTGATAACATTGTACGGTCCGGTCTCTTTGTCAAATAATGTAAAACTATTGAGATTAGGGTATGGAAAACTGTCAAACCCTAATAGCTTTATTAGTGTTTGTTGATATTAAACTCATAACCTTTAAGATCAAACTGACACCCAGTTTATCTTATTTGCCTTGGCCAAGGATTTCCAGGCTATAGTTATATCAAACAATCTTATGACATTAACCCCATATACTGGGAGAGACGAATTCCATCTTGGCATCTCAATATCTACTTATGTCTCGGGATGCACCCAACAAGAACCGTTATGCACAACTCAATGAGAACTGTTGTTAGGTAGAAGTCTAAGTACACCTATACTGACATGTAAGATATTGCACTCATGCCTCAGGTCAAGAGACTACTTTGTACTATATCACTTGAGAACTTCTATTCGACAGTTAAGTATAATTACCAACTAGACATTCTCAGCGAGTTGTTCAGTCAACTCATTCACTAATGAGTCACATGTATTCTATATCTTGATGTCTCACGTCAATGATCCAAGAGATGGATCATCATCCTACCAAAGGAGAAATAGAGTATACACTAGTCTTCCCAAAGTGATGATGTCTTATTTCTACACTTCATCGACTAGAATCATTTTAGAATATAAGTTAGCGATAAATCAGATCTCTTCATTACGATTATATCCGAAATGTCTGATAGTCTAGTATCATTCTAAGGACTTTATTTGTATTAAATTACCAGATAAATCTGATCAAAATAGTATACTATCATTTTGAATAAGGATGTTATATTCATATAGATCATGTTACAGTATACAATTATTGCCTGTAGGGAACCTATATCTAACTTATCGTTTACTGATTTTCGCATAGCTTATGGAGGGAAAAGCTTCACCGTGCAACTATACTGTTAATGGCCATGAGTACAATATAAGATACTATCTCGCCGACGGGATTTACCCAGAGTGGTCCACATTAGTGAAGACTATTCCAGCACCTCGAGGAAAAAAGAATAAGTACTTTGCTCAACAACAAGAGAGTCCAAGAAAAGATGTCGAGCAAGCTTTTAGCGTGTTGCCAGCTCTATTTGCGATTGTTCGTGGACCAGCACTTTTTTGACAACATAGTGTGCTGAAATACATCATGACAGCTTGCATCATAATACATAACATGATCGTTGAAGATGAACGAGATTGTTAATTTGACAACTTCCACTTTGTTGATTCGATACCAGTCGTTGAACCTTCTCATGTGCCTCTAACCGAGTTCATCCAAAATCATCTTCAGATTAGGAACACGCAAACACACAAATCACTAAATGTAAAACCCCATAAATTTGAATATTTATGATAAATAATGATAAATATGTTATGTTATAGGGTGTCCTCTGTTCCTCACAAACATGCAGTCCTAGGAACAGACTCGGTCGGACCAACCTCGTTCCCTAAGGACGACTCGAACGACGGATGCAGTCGGCCCACAGATTGTGACTCAGCAATCAGCCGACTCTCCCTCCAAGGGTCCCTATGCTGCAGAAGTGACCCCACATCGCCAACCAATAAGCCACGACAGCTACAGGGTCCCTATGCTGCAGAAGTGACCCTACGTCGCCTACCAACAAGCCACGACGGCTGCAAGGTCCCTATGCTGCAGAGGTGACCCCACATCGCCAACCAACAAGCCATGATGGTTGTAGAGTCCCTATGTCCCCGAAGTGACCCCCGTCATTCATCAATCGACGTGTGTTAGGCAGGGGCTAACTCAGCCTCCAGCTCACCCCTCGCTATCATCATGAGCTGCCTTGTCACTAAAAACCCTGTTCTACCCTTAACATCCTCTATAAATAGAGACATTATTCATCCTAAAAAGAGGTTAGAACTCTCTAACTACTAAAAATAAATCATATAGTCACATATGAGGCATATACCTGATTCCCCCATAAATCTACCTAAATCTGTTACCTGACTTGATCGTCGGAGTTACCACGGGGAAACAAGCCCCGCACTCTAGTGATTCTTGTGTGTGCAGGAGATCTGTCCAACCAAAGCTCTAAGAACCAGACATAAAGTCAAAGAAGGAAAGCGGCCCCCCATCCCTCTCAACGATCCAATCTTTCGCCAAATTAACAACTCTGAAACCCTCATCGACTGTTTGTTCACGAGCATCAACATGTTATATAGTGAAAAATAACATATCTTGATGTTTGAGTATGATAAGAATTGATTTGAGATCAATTTAATGTATATTTATGAAAATATGAGTGCAAATGCACAAAACATGCACAAAGGCCAAAAGAGTGAAAATATGGGAATAATGACTAGTTATGATTTTTTATGTTTTTACACACCAATGAAGTCAGAATATGAAAAAGTGTAAGATCAAAGTTGTAGGTCTCTTCAACAGCTTTCCAACAAACCTTAGATCACTTCATTCTGAGGCCAGATGAGAAAGTTACAGCCAAAATACCGAAGGTTATTTTCCTAGTCAGACTAGGTTTCCTGGTTCGGGTCAAACAGGTTTGTTTCGGGTTTGCCTCTATAAATACCTGTGTTTTTCATAAAAATTCCTTTCTTTTATCATATCTATGAACCCTAGCAGCCATCCTCTCCCCTCAAAAACCCTAGATCTTTTTCTTATGAGTTTGGAGAGCTTTGTGAAGCAAAACACCGATACGAGGGCGAGATCATCGACATGTGGCGAGGGAGAACGGGTTGTCTATGTTTGTGGATTGCTTGCTATTTGTTTCAGAGGCTTGCACATGATATTAAGGTAAGATCACTTACATCTAAACCCATCTCCATAGTTAAATAACTAGTTTAAAAGTTTAAATTATGTTTACAAGCTTAGATCTTAATCTAATGTGAAAAAAATAGATTTTTGTTGTTAGATCTTAAACAAAGGTTAGATCTACATATTTTTCTTACTGTTTATAATAGAAACATGATCATGATCATTAGGTTCTTCAAAATTTCTTTTTTAACTTGTTAATCATGTTCTAATCATGTTTAAACCCTAATTTAATATTTAATTGAGTTTACATGTGGATTAAAGATGAGAAAACCCTAGGTTTGTGATACCTAAGTATTAAAATTATATTTTAATAAATGTATATCTTTTCTAAGATGTTTGGCAATCATGCTTATGTTTAATATGTTAAAAGTTCATGCTTTAAATTAAAATATTTGGTTAATTAGGTTGAAAAACCCTAATTAGATTAACACAAGAGTTTGATTTATGTTCGTGATAATTTTAGTAAGTGATTATCAAAGTTTAGGTATTGTTATATGTTTT
Source organism: Asparagus kiusianus (assembly GCA_022839385.1). Lineage (NCBI taxonomy): Eukaryota > Viridiplantae > Streptophyta > Magnoliopsida > Asparagales > Asparagaceae > Asparagus > Asparagus kiusianus. Next base: position 7,456 of record BQKN01055481.1, on the reverse strand, counting down.
ATATATGTTTTAGTATGTTTTAAACATGATTGAAGGTTTAAATATAATTTCTTGTGCAAATAATCATGCTTGTTATATTCTGCAGAAAAACTGCTGCACATATATATTGTTTAATTAGAAATTTAAAATAACAAATGAAATGCAAATTGAACCCAACTAATGCCAATTGAAAGATATGTGAATTTAGATTTCAAAACAGAAAATCATTCCTAAAGATAGTTTTCCTAGAGAAAGATATGCTCAATTTACTGATGATACATTCTGTAGAAAAACTACTGCACATATATAACGTTTAACTAGAAATTAGAGATATCATATGAACTCCAAACTAAACCAAACTAGTTCCAAATGATAGCTTTGTAAATCTAGTTTCCAAAACAAAAAACTATTCTTAAAAAGAGTTATCTAAAGAAAGATATGCTCAATTGACTAACGATATATTCTACAAAAAATTACAAGTGTGCTGATTTGAAATAATTGATATATAACGTGAAAGTTTCTTAAGTTTTGCTCTTGTTTGTTATTTTAAAGAGAGTTTCTCAATCTTGTACTATTATATTACAATGATTAAGAGTTGTTTAACACCTGAGATGATGATAAACACCAGTTATGGACGCGCACACCGAGATATGTGCACATACACTTAGTTTATATTGTGTTAACACGCACTGTTGAGATTTTTGATACATGTTGAGTTGATGAAAGTGTTATAACATATAATAAAATATTATTCATCAGTTATGGATGCTCGGTGTGGATGTTTCCCCACAATAAGACCGCGACTACACCACACTAGGAGTATTAAATGTTTCTCGTAATGAGATCACGGCTGTACCAATACTCGAAGATTATCGAAGTTTTTTTAGATTTGGCTGATATGTCTATACTCTGCTGTACGATCATCTGGATGCATCATCCGAAAATAGGGAGATAAAACCTATTTGCTACAGAACGATTGAGTAAGAATATTACAATAATATCGTTATTTGATGTATCCGAAATAAGGAGATAAAACCTATTTTCGCAGGACGATTGAGTAAAAGTATTACAAAAGTATCATTATTTTATATATCCAGAATAGGGAGATAAAGAACCTATTTTCCCAGGACGATTAAGTAAGAATATTACAAAAATATCGTTATTTCATGTATCCGGAATAAGGAGACAAAACCTATTGCCGCCAAGCGATTGAGTAAGAATATTACAAGAGTATCGCTATAGCACAAGGAGATACACACATATATATATTATCAGTTGTAGTTACTCCCATATTAGATTACCCATGAGTAGGGTACATTCTTTGGTTTGTGGCATACATGATATGGCCTGTGGTGATTTTTGAGTTGAACGATATTCTCTTATTATTACGTTAACTACTTGAGAAGTAGTTCGAGATTGTGATATTGGTCCTATATGGTTTAGGCTTGGAGTATTTCTTTTGAGTGTTGTTTTCATTCATAGAGTTGGAATTAGTATTTAGGGATCTTCAATTTAAGACATATGGTATATACTTGAGGGTTTTCTTGTTTGGATTATTTCGCTCAACGTACTACGTCTCGTCTTGTAGGTGTCTAAATATTAACTCTATTAGATATGGAAAAATAATATAGGTAGACTATACTTAATAGATAGAGCCTCCACTTCATCTAGTAGCCCTTTCCCTTAGGACGGATGGAGCTGATCTTGCTGTAGCGCTCTGACGCTCTTGTTATTATTATTTTTATTTAAATTGTATATTTCAGGCAGATCAGAGTTTTGGAAAGCCGTAAGATGACAGAGTTCTAGCATAGTCACCGTCGCACAGTTTTAGCAGTTGAAGCTCCACTATATAGTTATGTTCATTGTTCAGACTTTAGAGTTGTATTCATTTTGTAGAGCCTGAGTACCTTAGTGAGATTTCATTTGACTCATTGTGTTGAGATGTATTTCAGACTCAAAGATATTTTCATTCTATTTTAGTTGGGCTCATTTGTTGATATACTTCTTCTATGCATATCTGATTTTATACTACTTCTATTATTTGTCTATTTTATACCTTCACCTATTTGTTGTTTCCACTAGAGAGATAGTGGTTGTGATGGTAAAACATGTCGTAGCATAGTGTTTGGTGCTTGGCAGGTTTGATAATCCGGATTTCACCTTAGACTGCAGCCTTGTGTGAACCTTAGGACGTCACACTAAAGAATGATTTGATTGAGCATCTATAGAAGCTCAAAGGATCCATAGCCGAGGATTAAGTTTTTTTTATGTCTACTGTAATTTCGACGAACTTGTTCGAGTTGTTATACTACGCCAATTTCATTTTCAATAAAGTAGTTGTATTCATTTAATGTCAAAATTTTTAACTGCTAGTACAATCATAAATCTAATACAAGATAATATATGATGGCTGCTGATATATCACATGAAAGATGATCAAAAGAGGTTTAAAACTAGTATATATACTCAGGTATACAACTGGCCTTGAAGCTAAACAAACCGATCCGAAACAAATTTGTCTGGGCTCTAGAAGCCCGTTGATCGACTGGCCACTAGGCATCGGTCGACCGATCAAGTGTCATCGGTCGAGCGATAGGCCTAGGCCGGTCGAGCGATAGGCCTAGGCCGGTTGACCGACCAGAACGCAGCCAAACAAACCGAACCGATGAATTTGTCTGGGGCTCTGGAAGCCCATCGGTCGACTGGCAGCTAGGCATCGGTCGACCGATCGGGTGTCATTGGTCGACCAATAGGCCAATGTTAGACCCTAGAGGGGGGGGGGGGG
>BQKN01055477.1:60282-72209 GCA_022839385.1 Asparagus kiusianus | reverse complement strand
AACTTTACGTTCCACATCAAGCAAATCATGCAAACCAACAGCAGATAGAATTTCATGAATATTGTAGATAGCTAATTCCTCGTATTTTATATATCTAATAGATAGAATTTTCAACTTACAAAGCTCCTTATATTTTTTAATTAGGGGTTTGAACAGTAGAAAATCCTCATAATGGGAGGCAATGGAAGATGAGGAACTAGCCTCTGGCTTAGATCTCTTCTTAGGAGGCATAATGTCAGATACCAATTGTTAGGTTGAAATAACTAGGGTTTGGCAGATATAAAAAGACAGAAATTGAAGTAGAAAACCCTAGAATAGGCAATGAAACCCTAGAATTGAAAATAGAGCACAAGAAAGAGAAATAGGAGAGATTACCCAAGATATCCAAAAGAGATTGAAGAATAGATGATTCGCGGTCGATCGACGACGAGAGTGACGGGCGACCGTAGAGATATCTGATTTTTGGGGGAAAAAATTTCGAAATGAAGGGAAGTTGGGGAGTCGGGTGAATTAAGGAGAAGAAGGAATGGCTAGGATCAGCTCAAGGATGAAATCAATGGTGACAGATAATTCGGGTTTAGAAACAATATTAAACAAAAAACCGAAACCCGATAAGAAATCAAACAGGAAACAGGAAAATTCTCTTGCGGTCGACCATGGCGGTCGACCGTGACAATCATAGAAACATTTATGGTCGACCGTGGTGGTCGACCGCAAGAAAAATAACAGCAAAATTATTTTAAAATCTGGTTTTTGAGAGAAATGCAATTTGGACTTTAATAAAAATTTGTTTTATGGATATTATACATAAATAAGAAGTTATTAGCTATTTAAATCATGAAATTATTTTATTTGAGCATAAAAAACAATAATTAATATTTAAGCTTAAGAACCAATTTACTCAAAACAAAAACAAAACAAACAGAAAAAATGACATGAAACACATTTTGGTACCCAAATCATTTTGGTACCACTAAAATTTGGGACATGACCCCGATCATGTAAATCTAAGGCCCTAGGGTGATGAACCCGCTTGGGCGTATTTTGTGCACCGATATGATAAAAAAATCGTAAACATGACCCATGCGATTGCAATTTGTGCAATGTAGGGGTTTGAATTGTTTGCGTTGACCGAAATGATTTGCATGTGGGTCATTTGCAAAAATAGATTTTTCTTTGTAATTATTTTGCAAACGAGAATTTCTTTTCAAATCAAAACAAAACATGACCAAATGACCAAAACGACCACAATAATCACATTTGTACACATGAGCATGTTTATGATTTATACTATGTGTGTGTACATGTGTATGTGATGATGAAGCTTGATGGGATGCACAATCATGAATAGGCTTGTCAATTTATTGTGCATTATGACAAAATTGAGCTAAATAGCCTTTAAGACCGCAATAGAACATTTATGAATTTTTTCATACATGTGTGCATAGTGAATAGGTTTCTTAGAAGAATTAATATTGAATTTTGCACACAAGTTCATAAGCTTTTTATTATTAGCAATACAAGTGTTTAATGTTGAATCTAAGGTTGATATACGTTTTCTCATTTGGTTCAACTCATCATTATGCATACAAGCATTGCTACTAGAAGTAGGATAAACATGATTATTTATCATAGATTTTAACTTGTCTACTTCTAACATGGCATTACATTTTTCATGAAGCAAACTAGCATTTTCTAATCTCAAATTTTCATTGCATTCTTTAAGAATTATATTTTCATTTGCAATAAAATTAAACTTAGTGGCTAGTGTTTTATGAGTGGATTTCATATTAACATACTTACTTTTTACATCAATATAGCAATTGTCTAATTTTTCAAACTCAAGAGAAAGCTTATCAAAAGTAATAATATCATCGTTATCAAGCTCGCATACCTCACTAGGGTTATTACCTAGTGGTAGTGTACATGGAGATGAGGCTTCTTTAGAACTCAAAGCGTGATTTTCCAGCGCTTGTTGAATGGCCTCCAAGTCCCCTTTATGTGCTTCAATAAATTTCCATAAGGCATAAGCACTATCAAAATTAGCAAATTTGTTAAAAAAGGAAGAGTGTAAAGTATTAAGCAAATATTCTAATAAAAGCTTGTTCATATTAAACAATCTTTTATCATTTTTACTCTATTTGGATTTTTTCAAAATGGGAACAACATAGGCATCCTTAATAATTTCCCATACATCGAATTGTTTGGATTGAACAAAAAGTTTGAATCTAACACGCCATTGAGCATAGGGAAAAATATCCAAATGAGGATCAACATTAATAGCATAACCTAGACTAGATGCATCATACATATCCATAATGATTTTATGCAAGAAGTAAAATGTAATCAAAACTAGATTAGCACAAATACGATTACTTGGATCTTTAACTCAATGCGATTAGACCTTAAATCAAAGAGCACCAAGCTCTGATACTAATTGTTAGACCCTAGGGGGTGATTAGAGTCTTATGCTAATCTAATCCCAATTAAATACCAATTAAAATAATATTGATTAATTTGTTCTTGCAAGAATGATATAAGATAGATAAGAGCAAGAAAGATAAGAATAAGCACAAGAAAAGAGTACGCTAAGCAAAACACAAACAAACGATATGTTTACGAGATTCGGTCATCACAACCTACGTCCCCGCTCCTCACCTCGAGGAGATCTCTACTATCACAATCCGGTTTGGAAGCCGGAACTTCTACACACTCGGTTTACAAGCTTACCGAAAACTCTCACTGATAATCATATTCTCACTGATAATCATATTTTATACCCTCATTATCTAGTTTATATGAATAAATTTATCACTAATAATTGTTTTTATCTTTAATTACATGTTAATGAAGAATAAAGCCTAAAAATCCCATCTCTCAACAAAGGCCCCTTGATTTAACATCAAAGCCCAAAGCCAAAAGCAAAAAAATGAAGCCCATGAAGCCAAATAATTTCTTTCAATATTTAATGAAGCATTGAAGCCCAAAATTTCAAGAAAATATCCAAAAGTCCAAGCCCAAAAGCCCAAGAAAAATAAATATACCATCAAGGAACAAATGAAGAAGTTTTGTGAAAAAGGAAACAAATCATGCAATTTGAATATCTCGGTAATGTTTGGTATTTTGGCCATATCTCCCTCGTATCAACTCAGAATTGACTGAATAAATATTCTCTGGAAAGCTAAGAACAAGATCTATAACTTTTGTATTTATGATATCTCTGAAATCGGAGCATATCATGGATAAATATTCGTACAAAGAAGCACAATCTAAATTTCTGTGCCGGAGAAGTAATTATGGGAAGAATTTGAAGGTTAATGAAGAATAAAACTCAAGATCTCTTCTTTCAGCAAAAGCCCATTGAATTAATTAAGAAAACAAGCACAAGGCCTAAGAATTCAAGCCCAAAAGCTCAAAGGCTAAAAATGATTCCTTAGGGCTTAAGTCTCCATCCAGGGCTCTCATTCATTGTTGTTTACTATAAATAGGGGTAGAGAGTGAGGGGTTGGAGGTGTAAAAAATTTTGTAACTCCATTTGGAGAGGAGGGCTACTCTTAATTGAGAAGGTCTTCCAAAAAAATATAACTTTTGTTACAATTAATAATAATAAAAATTTCTCCACTTCAAATCTTCTTCTCTTTGTTGGATGATGATGATGGAGATGAAGAAAAGTTTGAATGTTTGCATTTCTTTTCTCTTTTATTTTTTAGCAATTTTTTTATTATTGTTTATTAGTTAGATTTACATTCATGCTTGTAGTATAGATTTATTTTCTTGTCTTTTTATTTCTTTTTGCACTTTATTTTGTAGAGTAGATTTATTTCTTGCATTTAATTTTTACAATTTATTTGGTAGTTTAGATTTTTAAAACTTTGTAGTTAGATTTATTTCTTGTTCATAGTTTAGATTTTTCTTTTCTTTTTCCTTTTGTAATTAGTTATTTTTCTTCTTGCTTTAATTTCTTAAAATGTAAAATTAATTCTTGTAGGAATCTTAGAATTGTATGAAACTAGTCTAATTTCTTTTATATTGTATGAATTATTCTCTTTCACTTAAAATATTCATGTTTAGGATAATCAACTAGAGAACTAATCGGTAGAAGAAGAATTTGATAATCTATGCTTATCTTAAATGGTTTGATAGGTTATGCTTATGAATTCTAGGATTACTATCTTGTTGTTATTTTTATCATGAATAGTAATTTTAACTTAGATGATAATTTGATAGGTTATACTTTTCTTAAATGGTTTGATAGTCTATGCTTAACAAATCTAAGTTGAAATATGATAAAAAGAGAAGAGTTTGTATTTTGTAATTGAGATTAGCTAGCAGATTAAATTCTAGATTTCTCATATCTTAATTGAATCCTCCATCTTGAGTTTCTTGAATTTTCTTTTCATTCTTGATTTTATTTCTTGATTTTATTCATTCTTCTTTCTTGCCTTATGATTTTATTTATTCTTTGATTCTTATTTCTTTTCTCTAAAATTCAATTTATTGTCTCTTGCATATATTCACAACAATCACTCATCACAATCACACTTATTCTTTAATCCTATTTTGTCACACACAACATAAGAACCTATTCTAATAATCTCTTAAAATCACCTTCCTCGTGGGATCGATAACTTTTATACTATAACTTGATCAATTGTGCACTTGCAATTTTGGTACATAATTATGACGCATCAAGTTTTTGGCGCCATTTCCAGGGAAGGTGCTAAAATAGGATTTTATTATTTTGTTTCTTTAACTTGTGTGTTTTCTTGTGAAGGAACCGCTTGGAGCTTGAAAATCTTCGATTGAAGATCAAGAACTTAGAGAATTACTTTCGGGTAAGTCTTCTTTCTAGCGTTTTTAATTCCACCCTTTTTAGTTAGCTTCACAATTAGAGACAATTAGGAGTTAAATAAAAAACAAAAAGATTTTATTTTTGTTGACCATAATAAAAATCCACCTTTCACTTGGACATTAACTAACAAGATAATAAATTCAAACAAGAGCTCTCTTCTCACATTTGATTGTTGTTAACCCTAATAAAAAATATAAAGATTTTCTTTTTACCATCCTTTTTAGTCGCTTTTAATTTCTAGGGTTGCATTTCATATAGTGTAGGAATTCACCAAAGTGATTGTAGCACTTGATTTGGCACACACTTAAAACATTCTTAAGGGCAAAACCCCCAATCAAGATAAGGTAAGGGATTTCATCACCCTTTCCTTAGCCCACAAATCACTAATTCCTCACTTCACAAACCCAAGCCTTCTAAAACTCATTAGACGTTGGTCACTAAGGACTCGAGCTCAATAAGGAACAAGAAATCCTTAAGTGAACCGGTTTAAGTTTTCTCAGATTAGTTGGTGTCTAAGGCAAGGTTTAGGGGTTGCGTAAAGCGCTCCACAAGGAAATAGGTACTTAATTAATCTCTGATCACCCTCTAGAACTATCCTTACCTGGCTAATTACCTGGGTAAAACTTTAATCTTTTCACTGTAGGAGTTTTTTGTTAGGAGCTGCTCTAGTTGAGTTAGGCTAAACCCTAGAATTAGAATGATTAAAAAGTGATTGATTTGATTTGTTTTAGTTAGGATTTTTCTTTATCCTTTTCTTCTCATAAAAAAACTAATTTTCTTTCTTTCCTTAAAAATAAAAAAGAAATTGTTTTGGTGTATGCAAACTTGGATTCGGGATAATTCTCATCGTTTAATCCGTGTTGAACCAATTCAAGAAATGGCAAATCAACTCGTTCTTCAGGATATGTGTTACCCCACCAGAAATGCAATTCCATCTTGCATAAGACTCCCCGAAGTAAATGGAGTAAATTTCGAGCTTAGACCGCATTACATAAACATGCTTCCTAAATTCCTTGGTAATGAAACAGAAGATGCATATATTTTTATCTCGGAATTTGAGGAAGTATGTATTATGATTAAAATGATAGAATTAACCGAAGATGCAATTAAGCTCAAATTTATTCCATTTGTCTTAAGGACAAAGCTAAAAAATGGCTGTACAGCTTACCGACAAATTCCATCTCAACTTGGGAGGAATTTGTCACCGTTTTTCTTAAGAAATTTTTCCCTATTCACAAAACGGTAATGCTTAGGAACAGCATTCAAAACTTCAAAATTGTCCCGGGAGAGCCATTCTAAAAATATTTTGACCAATTTAAAGATCTTTTAATCCAATGTCCTCATCATGGTCTAGAAAAATGGCGACTGTGCTAAGTCATATATGAAGGATTGGACTATTCTTCAAAAAAATCTTTAGAATCAATGTGTCAGGGAGATTTTATGAGGAAAAATGCAGATGAAGCTTGGGAATTTCTAGAGAGTTTATCCAAGAAAATAATGAAGTGGGAACACTGTGATGACAGGGTTTCATCAGTTCCCTAGTCTAAGTCTAGTGGTCTTTCTCTGGAGTCAAACATTACTTCTGAAGTGAAGATGGCGACGATTCTGCGAGGGTTAGAAGCCTTAGAAATTAAGGAACGACCTCCAGCTCAAATCAATCATGTTTCTGCCCCGGGATGTCATAACTGTCAGTCTTCTACCCACGTTTCAGAGGAATGCCCTCTCCTAGGAAATAACCATGCATTAGAACAGATGAACGCTGCATTCCAGCGCCCTAGAAATGATCCATTTTCTCCAACCTACAATCCAGGTTGGAGAAATCATCCCAACTTTGCATGGAATGAAGGAAATTCTCCCGAAAATCAAAACTTCATTCCCGCGTCGAACCAACAATTCCCTAGGGGAAATACACTTTCATTCAATGCACCAAACAATTTTTAACAACCTAACCCAGTTTTTCCAACCCAACATCCTCATCCTCACCAGCCTACAAATCCTTCAAATTCTGATCATGACAAACGTTTAAGTGTCTTAGAAAAGGGTTTAGAAGCTATGATCAAAGCTTCTACACAAACTACCAACATGTTGACCCAGTCATCCGCCATTCTAAATTCCTTCATGCAAACCACCGGCCAAGTGCTCAACTCGAACACTCAAGCCATAGCCCGGTTAGAAACCCAACTTGGGCAACTAGCCACTGCCGTGAGTGAGAGAGAAAAAAGAAAATTCCCAAGTCAACCTGTTACAAACCCTAAAGACAATGGATCCAGTTCAAACCATCCAGCTCATGTGAATGCAGTTCACACACTGCGATCAGGGAAACAAATAGACAATCAGGTTAGAACGCCACCAGATCAAACCCCTTCTCCCATCCAACACACTCCTTCCGATGAAGCAATTCCTTCCGATGACCAAAACGCTGAACTTAAGATTGAGCCTGATCTAAATAGGTATAGGCCCGTTGCCCCCTTTCCAGATAGACTCAAACCTAGGAAAAACTCCCCACAGGTTGAGAAAATTCTAGAAACGTTTAAACAGGTCAAGATCAACATCCCTCTCCTAGATGCAATCGAACAAATCCCTTCTTATGCAAAGTTCTTGAAGGACATATGCACTAAGAAAAGAACCACCAATGTCCCCAAGAAAGTCTTCGTAGCTGCCAACCTCAGTGAAATTTTTTCAAAACCCATGCCGTTGAAATACAAGGACCGTGGTTGTCCCACAATTCCATGCGTCATAGGTAACACTCACATTGATAAGGTACTTCTAGACTTGGGAGCCAGCATCAACCTCCTTCTTTATTCAGTCTATCAACAGCTAGGTGTATGAGAACTTAAACCGACTAAATGCACTCTACAGTTAGCTGATAGATCTGTAAAAATTCCTAAAGGAGAGGTAGAGGATGTTCTGATCAAAGTTGGAGAGTTCATTTTCCCTGTTGATTTTATTATCTTGGAAACGCAGCCCGTTTCCAATCTCAAAAGTCAAATCCCCGTCATTCTAGGAAGACCGTTCTTAACCACCTCAAATGCTTTGATAAATTGTAGAACCGGTCAGATGAAACTATCTTTTGGGAATATGACTGTTGACCTTAATATTTTCAACTTATGAAGACAGCCTAGTGATCCATCTGATGAACCCATGGAAGTAAATTCATTCAAGGAATATCCAGTGAACAACAAGAGGGAGAGTGTGAGTCTGATACAAATGCATCTGATTTAATGATTGAGGAGCTCTCTGATGACGAACTAGAGATAGAACCACTGGTCAATCATGTTTTTGCTGTTGGCTGGCAACGAGAATCTTTAGAGATAGAACCCCTAGTCTAGCTTCGCCCATCTGTGGAGGAACCCCCTAAGTTAGAGCTCAAACCTCTACCTGAAAATCTAGAGTATGCCTACTTAGGGGAGAACGAGTCTTTACCAGTTATCATTTCTTCTGATTTGACTACCGATCAAAAGGAAGCTCTCTTAGATGTTTTAAGAGAGAATAAGGAAGTCATTGGATGGACCATGGCTGATATCAAAGGGATTAGTCCAACCATTATTCAACACCGAATCCATTTGATAGATGATGCAAAACCTACTAGAGATCCTCAACGTAGGTTAAACCCAGTGATGAAAGAAACCGTTAGGAAAGATATTCTAAAATGTCTCGATCAAGGGATCATTTATCCCATTTCTGATAGTTCATGGGTGAGTCCGGTCCAAGTTGTTCCAAAGAAATCTAGCATCACCGTGATCCAAAATGAGGCTAATGAGCTAATTCCCACTCGGATCCAAACTGGATGGCGAGTTTGCATTGATTACCAAAAACTCAACTTAGCCACTCGGAAAGATCACTTCCCTCTTCCATTCAATGACCAAATGTTAGAGCGTTTAGCAGGACACGAGTTCTACTGTTTCCTAGATGGATATTCAGGTTACAATCAAATCCCTATCGCTCCCGAAGATTAGGAGAAAACCACCTTCACTTGCCCGTATGGAACATTCGCATACCGACGCATGCCCTTTGGACTGTGCAACGCACCGGTCACATTCTAACGTTGCATGATTAGTATTTTTTCCGAAATGGTAGAGCAATTTCTTGAAATTTTCATGGACGAATTTTTCATTTTTGGTGACACGTTTTTCCAATGTTTGCATCATCTTAAACTGGTCCTAGAACGGTGTAGGGAGAAAAATCTGACTCTCAATTGGGAGAAATATCATTTTATGATCAAACAAGGCATTGTCTTAGGACATGTAGTTTCCAATAGGGGAATCGAAGTAGACAAAGCTAAGGTAGATCTCATTTCCAATCTCCCTCCTCCCAAAACTGTCAAAGATGTCAGATCATTTCTTGGTCATGCTGGTTTTTACCGACGTTTCATCAAGGATTTCAGCAAAATTGCTAGACCCTTGACCAATCTCTTAGCCAAGGATACATCATTTGTCTTCTCTCCCGACTGCCTCAAAGCTTTTGAATATCTAAAAAAGGAGCTAACCACAGCTCCTATCATTCATGCACCGGACTGGACCTTACCCTTCGAACTGATGTGTGATGCATCTGATTCTGCGATTGGTGCTTTTTTAGGACAACGGATTGATGAAAAACTACATGTGATCTACTACGCCAGTAGGACTCTGAATGATGCCCAGCAAAATTACTCTGTCACAGAAAAAGAGTTTTTAGCTGTAGTCTTCGCCTTAGAAAAATTCATGTCCTACCTCATCGGTTCCTTAACCAAAGTTTTTACAGATCATGCCGCACTAAAGTATCTTTTGACCAAAAAGGATACTAAAGCACGACTCATTAGATGGACTCTCCTACTTTAAGAATTTGACATTCAAATTCTTGACAGAAAGGGAACAGAGAACCCCGTAGCAGATCACCTCTCTCGACTCCCAAATGCACCAACATCAACCGTCCCGATCAACAAACATTTTCCAGATGAACAACTCCTAGAAATCCAATCTGTTCCATGGTTCACCGACATTGTGAACTACATAGTCATGAACCAGATCCCTTCTCATTGGTCCAAACAGGATAGATCTCGTTTTCTCTCCCAAGTAAAATACTTTTACTGGGATAATCCATATCTGTTCAAATACTGTCCTGATCAGATCTTTAGGAGGTGTGTTCCCACTGAAGAAACTAGGAGTGTTCTATCATTTTGTCATGAGCAAGCATGTGGGGGCTACTTTGGCCCAAGAAAAACAGCTAAAAAAATTCTCCAATCTGGGCTGTATTAGCCCACTCTCTTCAAGGATTCATTCGAGTTTTGCAAAACCTGTAACCGCTGTCAGCTTTTAGGGAAGGTCACTAGAAGAAATATGATGCCCTTATAACCCATCTTATCCATTGAACTTTTTGATCTGCGGGGTATCAATTTCATGGGACCATTTTCAAATTCCTTTGAAAATGTTTACATTCTAGTAGCCGTTGAATACATGTCAAAATGGGTTGAGGCGGTAGCTTGCAAAACTAATGACAACAAGGTCGTTGTCAAGTTTTTGAAAGAGAACGTTTTTGCCCGGTTTGGAGTACCCCGAACGATCATCAGTGATAACGGTACACATTTCTGTAACCGTTCTTTTGAGGCTTTGACGAGAAAATATTCAATCACACACAAATGTCAACTCCTTATCACCCCCAAACCAGTGGACAAGTAGAGGTCACAAATAGGCAGATCAAACAAATCTTAGAAAAAATAGTTAATCATAATAGAAAAGATTGGTCTGTAAAATTATGTAATGCTCTGTGGACGTATAAAACAGCTTTCAAGGCAAATTTGGGGATGTCACCATACAGACTGGTATTCGGGAAAGCTTGTCACCTACCAGTGGAGCTGGAACATCGAGCAATGTGGACAATAAAACAGTTGAATTTTGACTCAGACTCGGCAGGTAAGAACAGATTGCTCCAAATAAATGAGTTAGAAGAAATTAGAAATGATGCATATATAAACTAAAAATTTTACAAAGAGAAAACCAAGATTTTTCATGACAAATCAATTTTGCGAAAAAATTTCTCTCCAGGATAGAAAGTTTTATTATACAATTCAAAAGTACATCTTTTTCCTGGAAAATTGAGATCAAGATGGACAGGTCCATTTTTTGTCAAACAAGTTTTTCCGCATAGGACTATCGAGATAGAAAATCCTAAAAATGGTAACATTTTTAAAATAAGTGGTCAACGTCTAAAACCATTTTTAGAATTTTCTACACTCGAAGAGGAAGAGGTGTTGGTTCTTCATGAACCTCATTATCTGTAAAAAAATAATAATAATAAATATAAATATAAATAAAAAAAATTAACAATAAAAAAATTCTCTTATCTAATTTCTTCATCCTCATACTAACAGTGATTGTAGATTCTTATCATCATTGTTGAACGAACAAATGTAAGTTCTTCAATTCTTACCTACTTTACTTTGTGCATCAGCGAATTTGCATTGAGGACAATGCAAAATTTAGATGTGGGGGTGGGAAGTACATATTTTCCTTTTTATTTTATCCTTTTGTTGCACTTTTGACATATTTTTTGTAAAAAAAATATTATAAACATATTGTTACTTGCCAAATTAATAGAGTTAAGTAATAATTGATCCAATTGATAGATTTTAAATTTTCTAATTCCTAGTTAGTGACATATTCAAGTTCACCTTTTATGACAACTCCAAATAAAATTCTTAAGAAATGATTTTTCAACTAGTATAATTTACTTAAGTCTTACCTTAGATTTTTAATAAAAAATAATAAAATTTTTGCATGCTTAACTTAGAGTTAAAAATAATTTTTTCAAGTTATCTTGATTTACACAATTATTTTCAAACTATATATACTTACACACATATATATCAAAAAAAACTAACCTTATAAAAGAAGAGTGCGAAAAATGGGCACAAAAAAAATATCTCTTAAATTCAAGGTGATTCTATCTTATAAAGCCTAAGTTGACCGAGTAATTAAGCCTAAGGAGTATTTCTATACTTAATGACCTAAGCCCAATTGGGTTGGGATTCATTGGCCCAAAACTCGTTAAATGGTCACTTAGAAAGCCCTTTAAAATAAAAAACAATCACCAAGAATTA
>BQKN01055477.1:32548-59882 GCA_022839385.1 Asparagus kiusianus | reverse complement strand
AGCCCAAAAGCTCAAAGGCTAAAAATGATTCCTTAGGGCTTAAGTCTTCATCCAAGGGCTCTCATTCATTGTTGTTTACTATAAATAGGGATAGAGAGTGAGGGGTTGGAGATGTGAAAAATTTTGTAACTCCATTTGGAGAGGAGAGCTACTCTTAATTGAGAAGGCCTTCTAAAAAAATATAATTTTTGTTGTAATTAATAATAAAAAAATTTCTTCACTTCAAATCTTCTTCTCTTTGTTGGATGATGATGATGGAGATGAAGAAAAGTTTGAAGGTTAGCATTTAATTTTTGCAATTTATTTGGTAGTTTTGATTTTTAATTTTTTGTAATTAGATTTATTTCTTGTTCATAGTTTAGATTTTCTTTTTCTTTTTCTTTTTGTAATTAGTTATTTTTCTTCTTTCCTTTATTTCTTAAGATGTAAAATTAATTCTTGCAGGAATATTAGAATTGTATGAAACTAGTCTAATTTCTTTTATATTGTATGAATTATTCTCTTTCACTTAAAATATTCATGTTTAGGATAATCAACTAGAGAACTAATCGGTATAAGAAGAATTTGATAATCTATACTTATCTTAAATGGTTTAATAGGTTATGCTTATGAATTCTAGGATTGCTATCTTGTTGTTAGTTTTATCATGAATAGTAATTTTAACTTAGATGATAATTTGATAGGTTATACTTTCCTTAAATGGTTTGATAGTCTATGCTCAATAAATCTAAGTTGAAATATGATAAAAAGAGAAGAGTTTGTATTTTGTAATTAAGATTAGCTAGCAGATTAAATTCTAGATTTCTCATATCTTAATTGAATCCTTCATCTTGACTTTCTTGAATTTTCTTTTCATTCTTGATTTTATTTCTTGATTTTATTCATTCTTCTTTCTTGTCTTATGATTTCATTTATTCTTTGATTCTTATTTCTTTTCTCTAAAATTCAATTTATTGTCTCTTGCATATATTCATAACAATCACTCATCACAATCACACTTATTCTTTAATCCTATTTTGTCACGCACACAACATAAGAACATATTCTAATAATCTCTTAAAATCACCTTCCTCGTGGGATCGATAACTTTTATACTATAACTTGATCAATTATGCACTTACAATTTTTGTACATAATTATGCCGCATCACTCACACAACAAATACTATGCAATCACACTTTACACACTAAGTGTAGGAACCTAGCCTGTGTCCTCCTCCTCAAGTGCTCGGATGCAATCTCTCCCTAGGTTCGTCAACCGACGCCACTCCTATTGGATTTGACCACGTCTCTCGCCTCACACTTCTCTCGGTGTACAAGTGTATTATAAGTGATACTCATAAATAAAGGTTAAATACAATGGTTTGTTCTCAACAACAAATGAGAACGCAAATGAAGCTCACACTTACTAAATCACACACCACAACCCACAATATATAGTATGGAATATTCAGGTCAATATAGTGTGTGTGATAACAGTGAATGAAAATGTATAACTCAATAAGTATAGCTAAGATATGAAAATGAAATTAAAAGCTATATGAAAAGATGAGTAAGGAAAACTTCTCAATAAACAAGAAGAACAGTAGAGGATGATGAGGATAGGATCCTCAGTTAAAATGAAAGGCATCTTCTTATTGTAGCAGACTTCTTTTAAAACAGATGATCAGAATCAGCTTAAACAGCTCTTTAAACACACTTAAGATTTTATTAAAACTTCACTGTAAAACAAAACTTGGTCTCTTGAAAGAGAACAGCAATGGGGTATATATACCCACTCAAAATATCAGCCTAAACCAACTTGAGATGACCAAAATAGCCCCAGAGATTCAAATCAGAAAATAGCCGTTAAAAAAGCAATGATGAGTTCAGCGGTCGACTGTAGAAATCTCGCGGTCGACCGCGAAGTATAAAAACACAAAAAAAAAGAATTTTAGAAGCTGGCGGTCGACCGCGGCGGTCAACCGTGAAAGTCTCTGGATGGAGTCACGGTCGACCGTCACGGTCGACCGCGAGCCATAAAAATACAAACTGAAAAAATTACTACTGGCGGTCGACCGTGGCGGTCGACCGCAAACTGATACATTGCATATGATAGATTTTGTGCTGATTTTTGAAAATACATTAAAAATATCAAATCAATTTCAAAAATAGTAAAACTTTGGGGAAAGTTTCTGATTGATAAAATAAACATGTTTAAGAAGGAATTTTTGAAAAATCAATTTTCGTTTGTGAAAACTCACTATTTTTTAAAAGTGTTCATAAAACCTGTTTTTCGCGAACATGAAAAATATGATATGACTTGTAAATTCGTATATATTTATCATGCATACATTGTATATATATAACAAAATATGAATGAGCTGTAAACATGAAATAAAAGCTATTTTGATGAAAAATCGTTTATATGATAGAAAACATCAAATCTGTGTTAAGTGTACATATATTGAGCTTAAATATAAACATACAATATATAAGCAAACTACTCTTATACCTAGGTCAATGCTCACACATGAACTTGAATCTGTAACTCTTAGTTGTCGTGTGTTGAATTACCTATAAGGAGAAAAAAAACAAAAACAACAAAGACTAGAAAACATATTAGCAATAAATTGTTTGACAAATCATCATCAAAACTATAGGGCCAACAGCATGGAGAGCTTCGGTCTCTCTTTTAGCTACGCTATGGACTTTGGTACTCTCGAGCTAAAAGGCCCTCAGGGTCAACTCGCCCTGGTTAGACTTGACCTCTGTATGAGTGACGATGGAGGCATAGGCGTCCATCTTCGTTTGCAAGTGACGGTGCCGCTCCACCAAGTTTGCGACAATAACCTCCTACTCCGATATCCTCTTCTCTCGAGCTTTATGCTCACGAGAAGCTTTGGTCTGAGCTTCGATTATGAGTGGCGCTACCTCATCACGTGAGTCGAAAAACACCAGTCCTTCCAAGCGATGCATAACTTCCTCCAGGCGAACCAACTTTTGCTCACAGTGCCTAGCTAGCCCGATATCCCCCATACGCTGGATGTCCTTAAAGCTATCTGCTATGAAGGGGTAAAAGTAAAAAAAGGTACCCCACGTAACGCTAACGATAGAGATTACTTATTTCATAGTATTCTCTAATTGTTGGATGAGGCCCTGCACAGATCCGGGGTCCGGAGAAGCAGATTCTTGACCAGGGGCCATCATAGCAATGGGCTGGATCTGGGGGAGTGGCCCTTCATCATCAACAGGCAGCCTCTATCCATAGCCCCCTATGTTGGTCGAGTCAGAGAAACCAGGCTTAGTTTGGGGTTGTGAGGGGAATTACTGAGCAGACGCGTGAGTTGCTTCCTCTTCTTCTTAATCATCGGAGAGCATGATGTTCTCGGGATCGGTGGGCTCGGACCTCTTTGGTCTCCTCTTACGAGCAATCTCCTCATAGATGTCCACCTCCTTTGGGTGAGGGGTCTCTTCCCAGAGGATCTTAAGATGCAAGGCCTAACGGTTGGAGCCTCCTCTCAACTATAAGATACAACGAAAAGGAGTTAGAAATTTTAACTCAAAAGGTCAAAAAATTTCTAAGTCTTGAAGACAGGCGTCCTGCGAAATGTAGGCGAGCTTTGTCATGCAAGCAAGCTAACAAAGCTCGCCTATCAAATAGATTTTGCCTGACAAATGTAGAGGCTCACCCGCACGAGTCGAGCTCACCTAATCGAGCAGAGCTCGCCTGACAAAGGTAGAAGCTCACCTGGCGAAAGCAAAGCTCGCTTGACAGGCAAGTTCGCCATAATAGCAGGGCCTCGCCTGAATAGACAAAGCTCACTAGAAGATGAATAGGAGTTTGTTCGTCTTCTTCATTTTAAGGCCCCTGGACTTAGCGTGTTGTGTTTGAGCCACGTCGACGGCAGCAGCGGCAACGTTGGCGGTGGCGGAAGAGGAAGTAACTTCATTCGGAATCGAGCACTTTAGACCTTGGGGCCATTACAAAAGCAAGATAGAAGAGAGAGGTTCTTCGAAGGCTTAAAATTTTTGAATAAAATAGTAGTCTCCTGACAAGGGAGATGAACATCTTATATAGGGAAAATCTCAACGGTTGAGATTCGCCAGCTCGGTCGAGACGAGCGGCTCAAATCGCCTGCAATGGTTCGATTCGACAGTTCGAATCGAACAGCCACGAACGTGGCGGGATTTTTAGAATTCCAAAACGAACGGCCAAAATGAAGCAGTTCGACTGAAATGCCATGATCTCTCATCGAATCGATGGTTGAGCTCAACAGCGCTACCAAATAAATGGCGCAGATCGAGCGCGTGAAGACGAGGCGCCCCCCTTGGCTGGCAAGCGCAAGAAATCATCCGTAGAGATGTGGCTTGCCTGCCACTGACTTGGGCCTCACCTGCAGTGATCTAGCTCTCCTGCGAGCACGAAGCTTGCCCACATATTTAGATCTCTCCTGCCAAAGATTTCAGCTCGCCTAAAGACTCGAGCTTGCCTACACTTCATCGAGCTCGCCTGAATAGCTCAACTCAACCAAGGGTCAAAAATTCACCCAAAATAATAAATAGTGATTCTCTTCATTCAAAGTATTCCAGACCATGTGCAACCTAATTTAGGTCTGAAAACTTTGAAGGGGTCTTGTAGGCAATAAAAATTACCTTTACACAAGAGAGCTCAAACCTCACTTATTTGAGTTTGCTTGCGTGCTCAGTTCGCCTACATTAGAGGGCTCAAGCTTGCTTGAGGCCAAGCCATGCTCACCTGTTTGTTTGGCTCGCCTGCACGAGCCAAACCTCGCTTGTTTGTTTGGCCCGCCTGCACATGCTATACATCGCCAAACCTCGCATGTTTGCTTGACTTACCAACACGAGTCAAGTTCGCCTGATTATCGAACTCGCCAGCACGAGCTCGACCTTGCCTAAATGCCTTGCTTGCCCACATGAGTCAAGTCCGTCTATAGTGAGTTCGCCAGCATGAACTCAGCTTGTCAAAGAATGCCAGCTCACACGTTCGAGGGGCCCGCCAGCCGACCATGCCTATTCGCCAAGCTCACCTGCAAGCTCGCCTAAATGTTCAAGAAACTCTTAAGCTCACCTGCAAGCATGTCAGCCCCGTCTAAATAGTGCAAGCGGCTGCTTGGTCGTAGGAGTAGGCCCATCCACTTCCTACATCCTGGATAATTAGGCATGGCTCTCATCCCCCTATAGTGGTCACATCCCATAGCTATAGGGGAGTATGCTACTCCTTACTCCTATTAGTGGTCACATCCCACAAATTAAGGGACAACCCATGCCATCCCTTGCCTATTTATAGGACCTATTTGTCAATGCAAAAAGGTGGAGTTCAGCTAGCAATTGGGTGGAGAAGGTTAACATTTTCAAGACTCTTTAACCAGAGGCTGGATCATTTGGAGTCTTTCTCTTAAGGCTCTTGGCTTCTTCTTCATTGGCTTGCTTAGTAGAACCTTCCTAGTTCTTTGCTTAGATTGTTGAAATAGACTCAATCTGAACTCTCAGATTTGAGACTCATTAGCTCTCTGCAAGATCTTGCATTGTAGCCCTATCAAAGCTTTCGGCCTTGATACTCATCAAGCTTGGGTATAATTGAACTCAATCACACAAGAGCTTCTACTACGTACTGAAGCTCAATTACAATTTTGATCAGATCTACCAAGGGAAGCAAACTTGACACAAGCATTCGAGGGAGGCGCCCTATCGCTATCGAAGAACCCACGTTAAACAAGAAGAGAATTTTCTTCACTTCTGTTGTAATCTCTTTGATTCTGAATTTGTAATAAGCAATTCAATTAATACAAATCTCCATTAAGCACCAAAGATTATTATCCACCTACACTTATCAATCAAGTCGATCAACCTCATTCACTCGGAGCTGAGTTGACATCTTGCATTGCCGATTCGAGAGGCGATACTTGTCGGCCTACTCTCTAGGTTGAGCCCTCAAGACTTCATCGGCCCACTATATCAACCGACAACTTGTGTAACTAACTAAAAAGATGGTGCTTGTCGACCCTCCACCAGATGACTGTAGAAGTGGTACTTCTCACCCATCTCGCAAGAAGTCATCCCATCTTGCCATGCAGAGTCGAAAGGCGGTCTTCCTCAAGCTCCTCGCTGACAATCAGTCACTATCGCATTAAATGCATGGTCAAAAGTCATCATCAATCTAGCCCCCAAAAGTCTTCATGACTCATCGGGCTCCATCAGAACCAAGTAGCTACTATCGCCTTGCACTAAACATGTAGGTGACACATGCCACCCACAGCCGATACCTGTTAACTATCTGCCAATTCAGCTGCCTGCCAGCACGAGTCAATCTCGCCTGATGATCGAGCTTGCCAGTACGAGCTCGACCTCACCTAAATCCCTTGCTCACCCGCAGGAGTCAAGCCCGTCTATAGTGAGTTCGCCCACACGAATTCAGCTTGTCAACGAACTCCAGCTCACATGCTCGAGGGGCCCGTCAGCCGATCTCTCCCGTTTGCCAAGCTCGCCTGAACATTCAAGCAGCTCTCAAACTCGCCTGCAAGCCTGTCAGTCCTGCCTGAACAGTGCAAGCGTCTACTTGCTTGTCGGAGTGGGCCAACCCACTTCCCACATCCTAGATAATAAGACATGGCTCTCATCCCCCCTATAATGGTCACATCCCATAGCTATAGGGGGAGTATGCTACTCCTTACTCCTATTAGTGGTCACATCCTACAAATTAAGGGACAACCCATGTCATCCCTTACCTATTTATAGGACCCATTTGTCAATGCGAAAAGGGGGAGTTTAGCTAGCAATTGGGAGGAGAAGCTTGACATTTTCAAGACTCTTCAACCAGAGGCTGGATCATTTGGAGACTTCTCTTAAGGCTCTTGGCTTCTTCTTTTTGGAGACTAGCTAATTGGCTCCCTTATGGCTATTCAAACACAGGTCTTCATTGGTTTGCTTGGTAGAATCTTCCTAGCTCTTTGCTTAGATTATTGAAATAGACTCAATCTGAACTCTCATATTTGAGACTCATTAGCTCTCTACAAACTCTTGCATTGTAGCCCTATCAAAGCTTTCGGCCTTGATATTCATCAAGCTTGGGTATAATTGAACTCAATCATATAAGAGCTTCTACTATGTACTGAAGCTCAACTGCAATTTCGGATCATCCAAGGGAAGCAAACTCGACGCAAGCATTTGAGGGAGGCGTCCTATCGCTACCGAAGAACCCACGTTAAACAAGAAGAGCATTCTATTCGCTTCTATTGTAATCTCTTTGATTCTAGATTTGTAATAAGCAATTCAATTAATGCAAATCTCCATTGAGCACCAAAGATTTTTACCTACCTACAGAAGATGGAGACCACAGTGGAAGTAACTATTTCTTTAACCGAAATGGTATTGCTGCAATTTGACGAAGTTACGGAGGGGACGACAGTCATGTCCCTTGTGATTGAGTTTGACCAAGCTAAGTACGAAGAGTACTTATCTTCTTCCCCTTTAGCGATAAAGCTTCTCATCAATATCGCAGAGTCGCGCACGTGGCCCAATCCCAAGTGGCCGAGGTAGCCATGTCCGAGAGCTCTACCCAAGCAACAGCAGGGGGTTCTATCTCCCCTAAGCCAGCCAAGATGAGCTAAAGGCCAAGAATGCAAGCCAAGGGGCTGCTCGTTAGGTTGCCAAGCAATCCACGCAGTCACCGATAGAAGAGGAGTTTTCAACTGTTCGTGTCGGCGCAGACCACGCTTTCATCGTTAACATGAATGCTCCTCTCGCTAAGAGAGCCCAATGACGGCGATGACAAGCTTTCGCCCGCCAAGAAGCCCAAGTCTTCACTTACTATGATCGATTGAATTACTATTCAGACCTAAGAAGAGACAAACAGGAACGTAAATTTCCCAGTTTTAGCAGACCACGTTCAGGCGAGCCCACCCGTTCAAGAGGGCTTCGTTTTGTTCATGAAGTTTCTAAAACTGGTGATCTTGATGTTTCAGAAGAATCTTACTCCAGCAGCCAAGTTTCCCATTTGGGAGAACTTAGAAAAACATGCGAGCCCCCCAAATCAGGAGGGCTTCACTCTTCAAGCCATCTTTGAAGATCAGGCGAGCTGCCTAAATCAGGCGAGCACCGTGATTCAGGCAAGTTGTGCCCTTAAACAGGCGAGCTTCGCACATCAGGACAGCTTCACGTCACAAACAAAAGCCACTATACAGGCGAACCCCAGCAAGCCCACCTAAAACATGCCTAAGCCAAAAAGGCAAAGCCCGCACATTTTAAGTGAGCGTGGCTTGCCTGAACAAACAAGCGGCTAGAGTTTGATAGTTAGTTGAAGCTCGCCAGAACACAGGACCTCACATGTTAAGATGAGGTTGCCTGAACTCAACACATGGAGAATTTTCCAAGTGCTCTCACTTGAGTTCTTTTGAACTCTCTTCATCAGAAGGCACATTTGGCCCTTCTGGCTCTAGGGGTTATCATCAACAACCTACGAGGGACCCCAGGGATCATCTAACTCGCAAATTCACTATTCATGAGGCAAATCCTCAGTGCCATTGTGAAAGGCTCATACAAGCAGTACTTGCTTATTGCTAATGTACCGAGGCACCGAGACCTTTGGTGTTTGAAAGGCTTTCTCAGCAGCCTCTAGAGTTAAGACTCACTCGTCGGAGACGCAATCGCCGGAGGCTACTAATGATTTAAAACTTCCATCCGCTATGATTAACATGGCAGGGAAAGGAAAGGCCAAGTATTCGGATTCGCCAGATCCGGACTTTTCCTCGGGATTCAAATACCTCCTTATTAAAAGTGAGGGTGTCTACCTACACACCCGTACTCAAACGGGGGCGGCCATCCTATTTGATTATGCCCACTTGTCTCATATCTACGACAATGAGGATGAGGCATGCTTAGCGATGGCAACGTCTCAGACCCCAAGTTCAGCTTATGGCAAGCACTCAAATGTGCACATGGCGGACGGTTTTGATGACATTATTAGGAGTATCGAGGAGCAGCAAGCAACCATCAACCCTTTGAAGGGAATGATGGAACAACTTATGAACAAGGAGAAGAAGAGGAACTAGTGAAACCAGCGAAGATCCTCAAGGAACAGAGAGCGGGAGCCTACTCCTCCTAACACATCTGAAGAGGAAGATAATTGCAAATCACATTTAGATTATTCATCCAAATCTTCAGGAAGAGTGTCACCTACTGGCAGCACTCTCCGATACAAGAGGCTCGATGAGTTACAAAGTCAACTTAACGCCCTGAAGCTCCAGAAGAGCATGAACGAGCTGGGGTGGTTAGACCGTATCCAGTCGAATAGGATACAATCCCCTACCCGGCAAAGTTCAAACTAATGAGCTTAGTCCAGTTTGATGGTAAGGGATCTCCCTCACAACATATCTACTACTTGCTATCTCAAATAGGATTTCTCACGGGGAACGATCCTATCATCACCGACTGTTCATCGCCACCCTGAGAGGGGTAGCCTTTGAGTGGTTCCTTAAACTGGAGCCAGGCTCTATCAGAACATGGGTCAATATGGAAAAGCTCTTCTTAGCCCATTTTTTCGATGGCCACTCTAGTTGCTGAGAAGCAAAAGAAAACGGAGTCAGTCAATGACTTCGTGAAGAGGTTCAGGAATCGGTCGCTCCATTGCTGGGACTAGGTCTCTAAATGCACTTTGATCGATATGTGTCACGACAATATCTCGATCGATATTCTATCCAAGGTCGGCGCGGTGGAAACCCGAACCTGGAAGAAACTTGCTCACCAAGGCGAGCAGGTGGAAAACATGAACAAAAGGTTTGAATCCGAAGAGCCTCGATCTAAAAGAGGGACTTCAAAATGGAGTGCCCCCAGGAACCCTTCTCGGTTGAGGGGGAAGGAGATCGTGGTAGTCGATTCTACTCCAGCCCCCAAGTCAGACAAAATCTCAAGTTTTTCGAGCAGTGCCCTCCGAGGCAATACAACTTCAAGGAAGACCAAGTTGTGTCTACCTTCGATACTCTCCTTAAGAGCATCAGGATCAAGCTGCCAAAGATCACGAAGCCTGGAGACGTGAATAAAACAGATGACCCGTACTACTGTGTGTACCACAGATTTTTGTGTCATCATACCTCCAAGTGTTATATCCTTAAGGATAAGCTGCAGGCTCTTTACGACATGGGAGTCCTAAAGAAGGAGAAGATGCAAAAGAACATGACTGCAAACATGGTCACTCTAAAGTTTGGGACATGCCTTCCTAAGGTTCATGCACCAGCACGTGTCGTGCCCATCCTAAAAGCAGTGTTGAAGATCACCAATGCTGATCCTCACAATCAACGAGAGAAAGGCTTGGTGCCACAAACCTTACGAGCAGGATAGGTGATGTGGGTTCATCTAGATCTCCTTAAAGACGAGCAGTGGACTTCCAACAAGTCCAAAGGAAAGTCTAAGCTCTGTAACATCATTTCAGCAATTTCGAACGATGACAAAGTGGAGCTAGCGACCCTCACCGATTCTGACAGCGAGGTAGACGCCTTGATTACCCGAGTAAGGAAAGACTTTTCTAAGAACTACCCTTCGATAGTGGAAAGTCTAGCAAGACCACCGGTAGGACTATCACTAACAGTCCAACCGAATCCCGACAAGCCGAGTTCAATCGGTCAACCTTTCTGGTTCGAGTTACTCGCACAGCTAAAGAACATTCCATCCAGGATCACCTTGTATGAGCTCCTTGTTAGACCCTTGAGGGGGGGTGATTAGGGTCTTATGCTAATCTAATACGGTTTTATTCTAATTAAAATTAATTCAAATATTATTCTTGCAAGATAGATATACAAGATGTTATAAGCAAGAATATGCAATATGAACAAAGAGATATATCCTAGCAAAGAGGTATATGATGAAACATATGCAAGGATATATAAATTAACACAAGGGTAAACAATCTAAACTAGATAGTGGACAATATAAGCAACAAGTAGTATACAAAGGCGATATAAGATATAAACATAAAAAATAAGTGCGCCAATGCAATCACAAACAAACGATATATTCATGGAGTTCGGTCCCCACGACCTACGTCTCCGCTCCTCACCTTGAGGAGATCACCACTATCACAACTGGGTTTTCTACGCTCACCCGAATAACATTTATACTACACAATATCGGTTTTAAACGCTCACTGATCAACGATCACAATCTCACAATGTAACTACACTCCACACTCTCTAAGTGTTGGTCTCTAGTCTGTGTCCTTCCTCAAGTGCTCGGATATAACCTCTCCCTAGGTTCGTCAATCGACGCCACTCCTCTTAGAAGCGACCCCGTCTCTCACCACACGCTCCTCTCGGTGTACTAGTGTAATACAAAGTGAATCTCACAATAAGCAAAATACAACAAATAATTGTTCTCTAATATGGATGAGAGCAGAATGAAAGCTCACACTCTAAGTCACAAACCCACAACCCCAAGTTATACTATGAATGTAAATACAATAAGCTCAATAGGTTGTGTGTGAACAAAGAGATAAATTAAATCAAACCAAACTCAATTTAAATCTAGCTCATGAAAATTATGAAAAAAATAATAAATAGCTAGAAATAAAGTTTAGAAAAACTTCTCTCTGATAACAAGAGAGAGAGAGGGATAAGAGTTGGATGCTCAAACATCGATGGATGATCTTCCTCAAGCTCTTGTGAAATTATTTTCACAAAACGAGCTCTCAATTGCTTAAAAGCTTTTTAAACAAACACTAAACAAAACTTTAAACACTTGTTAAGCCTTCTTAAAACATTCTCTTGAGCTATTTAGAACTGAGGATATGTGGGGGTATTTATAGGAACCCCAAAGCTAAGAGAAAACAAGGAAAAAAGACCAAAAACCCAAAAACAGTACAGTCTGAAAATATAGCCGTTACAGTGTTATGAGTCGACTCGGTATTGTTCATGAGTCGACTCATAAGTAGCCGTTATAGGGTAAAGACCAACTTATGGGTCGACTCATAAAATTCATGAGTCAATTCATCATGCATTGGTCGACTCATGAAGTCATGGATCGACTCAGCAGAAACAAAACATACATTCCAGCACAGTTTATGAGTCGACTTATGACACGCATGAGTCGACTCAACCTGATGAGTCGACTCATGGTGTTATGAGTCGACTCGTCGGAAACAAAATATAAACTACACAACAGTTTATGAGTCGACTCAACACTGTTCATGAGTCGACTCAAGACATGCACACTATCTATTTTAAACAGAAATCTGATTTTCAAACCTCTTTTAAAAATAGCAAATTTTTAGAAAAATGTAAAACTTTAGGAAATGATTGTAAACATGATAATAATTTTGAGAGCTCATACTTCAAAAAGGACCTCCCAAATAAAAAATATCATTATTTTGCAAAATAGTCCAAAACATAAAAATGTAAACACATAAGTTTTGATATTTTAGTTTAACCATATTTTGAAACATTACAAAATAATTTTGTAAACTTAATAAAAGATGTATATGATTATTGTTAAGTCCAAAAACTAAGAATACAATATTTTCACAAAATTACATATTTTGCAAACATTTCAAAAACAATAAATACGATTTCATTGAACTAAATAAAATTAATATTGATGAAATCATATATATGCATATAAGTATGAAACAAGAAATGTATTATCAATTGTATTCAAACTGTTTCATATTAAAACTTGAAAACTATTTAAACCAAAATATATATGTATATGTATAACTATATATATACATAGAAACCACAATTAAAGTGTGTATATATATATAACTAAATATATATATATAAAGAAACCAATAAAATGTGTGTGTATATATGATTGAGCTTAAAGTACTTAACACACATAATATAATACCTAAACTATTTACCTAAGCAATGATCTTGATCTTCAATAAGCTCTTCTTGGTAAACTTGCGGATGAAGCTTAAACTTGGATCTTCAACTTAAATTGCGTAGCTTCAGTCCACTATTCTGCCAACCTCCATTAGATATGATCGTGAAAGATTGATTCCATCCATCCTCTAACTTTTTGTTTGTCTACAATAAATAGAAATACACAAACACTAGACAAACAATATTAGTGGTAAATTATTTGTTAAACATCATCAAAACAAAGAGGCCAACACTCCTACGACTATCTAAGTCTACACTGGAAGCTCTACGGGAGGCACTAGCTAACTCAGAGACTTTTGCCACGCATTTCTCACCTACTTAGGAAGAAGACACAGAGAAATTATGTCAGTAATGCTACCAGACATCCAGATGGCATATTCCCTGCATTATCTTAACTCCTGAGGATATGCTCATCAAGAGTAGATCCCACGACCGACCCCTGTACTTCATGAGATATGTCGGCTCCTCTTGAGTGGACAGGATCCAAGTAGATCCAGGGTCTGCACTGAGCATTATCCACTTGAAGCTCATCAAACACTTAGGGGTACCTCAAAAGCAGATGTCTGCAATGACTACCACCAACTTAGCCTTCAACGCCACCAGAACCCGACCGCTAGGGAAAATCCGCCTCAAGTGCCGGCTAAGCGACATGAAGACGTGCTACGTCATTTATGCGGAGCCCTCCGACAACATGCTATTGGGTTGGCCATGGATCCATAGCAACCGGATAGTCCCATCCACATTGCATCAGTGTTTGAAGTATGTGGACGACCATGATCGAGTAAAGACAGTGATTGCTGATAAAACAGCCCTTCAAAGGGTTTGAAAACTACTTCACTAATTATTTGCTCTACCAGGACTCTGAACCGGGTTACGAGCCACCGGTCGAGGAACCTGGTAGTAGCAATGAGGCCGATAGTGAGTCTGAGTACAATGAGGTTCTTGTCTTGAATGATATTGAACCCATTGTAATCGGTTATGGAGGCCTTATTGTAACCAACATTGCCGAGGTGGACGGGTTTGTCCTGAATGAATATCCTGACTTTGCTTACTTGTTGTCTAGTTCAGAATCTATAATGACGAGTTTAACAATTTGGTTACAGAGTTATATAATAACTCTTCCTTGCACTTGCCCGTGTACTCATCGTTCGTCATAGACAAACAAGCGACCGAGTCCTCACAAGCCATCTTTGTCGTACCCACTCGAGGTAATTATCAGAAAGATATTGTCTTTGAAAGGTAGACCAGCCTATGCACACAATGTGGGATGAGTTAGATGGTGATGAGCCCACTCCTCAATTCACACATTATGATCAGATCGCGAAGCGTATGATGAAGAGCATGGGTTATGACTTCACTCGCAAAGAAGGCTTTAATTACGGCAAAGGGCGAAAGACACTCGTCCGACTGGCTTATGTTCCCAAAGGTAAGCCTGACAATTACTTTGGTAAAACTCAAAGAGGGTTGGGTTACACCTCCTCTTCATCAGAATTATATTACAATTTCAGTGAAGATTCCGAAGATAATCCTTCCAGAGAATCATCGTCAACGTCCTCGATGTGGGATTTAGATGTTAGTGTGGAAGATCTATTCAGGAACCTCACAGATAACACGGCTATAGTCGATCCCACCAAAATCAAAGAGGATGACCAGATCCCGCTTTATGATGAAGCAAGGGATCACCACATCAGTGCCTAATGGAGTGGTCGGTTTGAACAACGTGAACCACCCACGGAGGATAAGATACTCCAAATAAATATCGGAGATGAGGCTAATCCCAAACTCATATTTATCAGCGACTGCTTACCTCCCTAGGAGAAAGAAGACCTTGTATCCCTCATTCGGGAATATATTAATGTTTTTTCTTGGAATTATGAGGGCATGCCTGGCCTTGATCCTTAGATCGCCATGTATCGCCTCAACGTCAACTCAGATACCAAACCTATCAAATAACAGCAAAGACGGTTTTATCCACAAATCATGGAGGTGATCAAAGCCAAAGTGAAGAAGCTGATCGAGTCAGGCTTAATCAGAGAGGAATAACACTCCGATTGGGTGGCTAACATTATTCTAGTCCTGAAAAAGAATGGGAAGGTCCGTATATACATCGACTTCAGGGACCTCAATGCTGCATGTCCAAAGGACGAATTTCCTTTACCAATCACAGACGTCATCATCGACAATACTTGTTGGTTAGAAAGGATGTCCTTCATGGACGGGTTTTCAGGGTATATTCAAATCAAGATGCACCATGAAGACGAGAAGCACACTTCATTCTTAACTCCGGTAGGAGTATACTGTTACAAAGTTATGCCATTTGAACTTAAGAACGCCGTCACAACCTATCAGTGCGCCATGAGCATAATTTTTCGGGATCATCTACGAAAGATAGTCGAATGCTACGTAGATGACTTGGTTGTGAAAAATCGCAACAAAGATGATCATCTTCAAGACCTGAGAATGATGTTCGAGCTGATGCGATCACATCAACTCAAGATGAACCCCACGAAGTCATTTTTGGGGATGTCGAGTGGCAAATTCCTCAGATTCGTTGTTATGACGAAGGAAATTCGCATAGGCCCCAACAAGGTGTAAGCTATTCAAGAGCTTCAACCACCCAGGAATCTCAAGGAATTGAGAGGACTACAAGTACGTCTGGCTTACATCTGAAGATTCATCTCAAATCTCTTGGGTAAGTGCCAACCCTTCTCCAAGCTAATGAAGAAAGGTGTTTTCTTCGTATAGGATGAGCCTTGCCAACAAGCGTTCGATGAGAGCAAGACTTACCTCTCAAATCCACCGGTCTTAGCGGCCCCGGTCTCAGGGAAACCCTTCCTAATTTATGTGCGAGCAATAGAGCATTCTCTTGGTGCCCTCTTAGCACAGAATGATGATGTCTGCTATGAGCTAGGCATCTATTACCTGAGGAGAACCTTGCAGGGATCTGAACGGTGATACCCTATGATCGAAAAGGAGTGTTTAGCCTTGGTGTTTGCTATCTAGAAATGTGACACTACCTGGTGGGTCAAACCATACACGTCATCTCCCAGATGAATCCCATCTGAGTCTTCATGACGCAACACGGGTCCTTAAATTGGCACCTGGAAAGATGGGCACTCCTGTTATCTCAATACGATATACACTTCATGCCACAGAAGTCCGTCAAAGGACAAGCAATCTGCGATCTCATGGCTAGTCATCCACTCGAGTTGAAGATTGGCTTATTTTAAGCTATGTCGGATGAAATCCACGAGGTTAATGTAACCTCACAGGAAGAAGTCTAGCGATTGTACTTCGACGGAGCATCTCACGTAGGCACAAGCGGGTCCATCATCGCGGGGGTAGGGGTAGTCTTGGTTTCTCACAAAATCATGTGTTACCCCAAGCTTTCTCTTTAACTAAGTCGTGTACCAATAACGTAGCTGAGTACAATGTGCTGCTCATCGGACTCGACTTCGCTAAGGAGTTGGGGACGAACCATCTCGAAGCTTACAGTGACTCTCAGCTTATCGTCAGACAGATGACAGGAGAATACGAAATCAGAAATGACGACTTAATCTCATGTTATTAAGCAGCTATCAAACTAGCAGAATCATTTGAAAGCTTCTACATTGAGCACGTGTTTCGTTCTAAGAACATGTACGCGGATGCCCTTGCATCATTAGCAGCTAACCTAGCTCAACCGTTGGGAGCTAGTCAACGCGTCACCGTCGCAAGCCGACAACTCTTTCGATCAGAACATGTTCTGGAAGTGAATGTGATTCACCAGACTATAGGTTAACTCGAGCTGAGAGATTACCATTTTCAAATCATCGACTATGTATTATATGGCATACTACCCGAAGACGTAAAAGAGCGAGATTCTGTTTGTAGACGCACTCTGAGATTCTACTACGATCTAAAAACAAAGGCATTGAATGGTAAGTCCTACGACGGCATGTTGCTTCGGTGTCTCTCAATGATAGAAGCACATGAAGCTCTGTGGGAAGCCCATGATTGTATCTGCGGCGCTAACCAACCCGGACCCAAGCTCTGGGATCGCCTACGAAGAATGGGCTATTACTGGCTCATAATGATTAACGACGTTGTTGCTTATGCCAAGTGTTTCCATGAGTGTCAAATCCACGCCAACTACATTCACAAACCACCCAAATACCTGCATCTAACAGCGACTTCATCCAAAATCATTCAAATTCATTCCTTGCAATAACTGATTATTTCTCTAAAGGTCATCACTTAATCCTTGCGATAACTGACTATTTCTCTAAGTAGGCCAAAATCATTCCTTTAAGAGAAGTCAAGACCAGTGATGTGATCAAATTCATCAAACATCACATTGTCTACCACTACGTCATCCCAAGACGTATCATTAATGATAATGGATCACAATTCGTCCCACAGTAAACGTGATTAGAATGAAAAGCTTGGTGAAAGCTTATGGGTGTATCGTACTACGGTTTGCACACCGATCGGTACCACACCTTATTCACTAGTATACGATTGTGAAGCTGTACTACCGCTAGAAATTCAGATTCCATCCCTACGCATCACACTCGCAACAGAGATGATGACTGAATAGAGTCATCAATAACGCCTTGCAGAATTGGAGGCATTAGATGAGAAGCGGCTCGAAGCTCAACAACACATTCAATTCTATCAAGCCTGAATATCCAAGGCTTTCAACAAGAAAGTCAAGCATAGGTCTTTCAAGAAAGAAGAGTTGGTCCTCGCTGTTTGACGACCTATGATACTCAACTCCAAAAAGAAAGAAAATTTTCAACCCAAATGGGAAGGGCCATTCATGGTAGAGACAGTCTATTCGAATGGAGCTTATCACCTCGTCAAACTAAAGGTGACATGATCCCGATTCCTATCAATAACAAATTCATGAAGAAGTACTACCTATAGTATTCCTTCAATTCATACACTCCGACAAGTATATGAGTATAAACGGTTTCTTCATACACTCCGACAAATATACAAGTATAAACTGCTTCTTCATCCACTCCGACAAGTATACGAGTATAAACTGCTTCTTCGTCCATTCCGACAAGTATACGAGTATAAACTGCATCTTCATACACTTCGACAAGCATACGAGTATAAACTACTTCATCCATACACTCCGACTAGTATACGAGTATAAACTGCTTCTTCATACACTCCGACAAGTATACGAGTATAAACTGCTTCTTCATATCCTCTAACTGGTGCACGAGTCTAAACTGCTCCTTTCCTCTAACTGGTGCATGAGGCTAAACTGCTCCTTCCCTCCCACTAGTGTATGAGGCTAAATTGTTCCTTACCTCTGACTAGTATACGAGGTTAAACTGCTCCCTACTCTTCCACTTCGGTCAAACTTTCCTATAGTTAGGACCAAAGCTAATATCCTCTCTCGGTTCATTCCACGAACGAGAGGTCTGCCAAATTAAACGATCAAACCTCCAAACAATTAGGATCATCTCAAACCCCCACTTGATCAAACCTTCAGATAGTTAGGGCCAAATCCAAATTTCCCCTGTCGATCCTCTACAACAGGACGATGGCCCACTCCTACTGTCATGTTAACATTGCACCTCTGACAATCAACTTACCAATCCTTGTTGGTAGGATGGTAAGTCCTCATAGTCACTCCGATAGCAACAATCCAATTCCCTTACTAATCCTCTTCAATAGGACGGTAACTCCTCAAAGTTGCTCCGATCGCGACAATCCAATCAACTTACCCATCCTCGTCAATAGGATGGTAAGTCCTCAAAGTCACTCCGACCACAAAAAACCCATCACGCTAACACTAAACCTCTGACAAAAAACCCCTCACCAATCCTGTGCAATAGGATGGTGGGTCCACAAAACTATCATGTTAGCAATTACCTCTGATAGCCAACTTCGTCATCCCCACAAATGACTTTGTCCTATCAGTCGTCACACTCCTACGTCCCTGAACAATTTGATCTATTTCGTGCACTATAATATTCTTAGAACAATCGATGGGTAGTAGCCTACCATGCTATGTGCTACTATATCAATCAATCATCAAACTCAAATGTCCCTAAACAATTTGATACCCCCCCAACACCGTCATTCTTGCCAATGATATTGTTCGTTGATAGCAGCCTACCAACCGATGTGCCCTATTAATTCCCGAGTAACGACCTACCAAGCGATGAGTCGTTATTTGGACCCTTGAACAACCACTTATGCAAGCGGTCACTCATTTTTGGGCCAAGTTGTTATATCTAACGACATGGCCTAACTTAATTACGACCTAATAGTTGTAATTAACCCAACCCAACACCTCGAATGGCCAAGGGTAGAAAAGAAATTTTAGCGTTAAGTCTAAAAAAAAATTCTTGATAACTCACCATATTGAGGGGAATAGTACAACTAGCCCGATTCAAATGGTAATCAGTAAAGGTGAATTAAACCCGTTGATTGCTGAGGATTTGCTAAAAATCCTGAGTGTTGGTGAACACAAGAGGCGATGAGTGAATAATAAGAGCATAAATTTCATTCATAAAGATATTTTGAGACAATACATTCAAACAAAGTTATGACAATACATTCAAACAAAGTCATAACAATATTTCCAAACAAAAATGTCAAAAAAGTCTCCAAATTGAAACAACATCTCAGACTTGGTCGCCAGAGTCCAGCAAGCTGAAGGAGGCATGTTCAGCCTTGACAGCGACTAGTTCCTTCGTCCGGTCAGCTCAGAGCTGCTCCTCAGCTTCCTTCCGGAGCTTAGCCTCAGAAAGAGCATCAGCAGCAGTAGCAGCAGCCGTGTCTTCTTGACACAGCGCATGAAGAGCTTCCGTCTCTCTTTTAGCAGCGCTATGGACTTTGGTACTCTCGAGCTAAAAGGCCCTCAGGGTCAACTAGCCCTGGGTAGACTTGACCACTGTACGAGTGACGATGGAGGCATAGGCGTCCATCTTAGTTTGCAAGTGAGGGTGCCGCTCCACCAAGTTTGCGACAATAACCTCCTACTCCGATATCCTCTTCTCTCAAGCTTTATGCTTACGAGAAGCTTTGGTCTCAGCTTCAATTATGTGTGGCGCTACCTCATCACGTGAGTCGAAGAACACCAGCCCTTCCAAGCGATGCATAACTTCCTCTAGGCGAACCAACTTTTGCTCACAGTGCCTAGCTAGCCCGATATCCCCCATATGCTGGATGTCCTTAAAGCTATTTGCTATGAAGGGGTAAAAGTAAAAAAAAAAAGGTGCCCCACGTAACGCTAACGATAGAGATTACTTATTTCATAGCATTCTCTAATTGTTGGATGAGGCCCTACACGGATCCGGGGTCCGGAGAAGCAGATTCTTGACCAGGGGCCATTATAGCAATAGGCTGGATCTAGGGGAGTGGCCCTTCATCATCAACAGGCAACCTCTATCCATAGCCCCCTATGTTGGTCAAGTCAGGGAAACCAGGCTTAGTTCGGGGTTGTGAGGGGAATTACTGAGTAGACGCTTGAGTCACTTCCTCTTCTTCTTAATCATCGGAGAGCATGATGGTCTCGGGATCGGTGGGCTCGGACCTCTTTGGTCTCCTCTTACGGGCAATCTCCTCATAGACGTCCGCCTCCTTTGGGTGAGGGGTCTCTTCCCAGAGGATCTTAGGATGCGAGGCCTAACGGTTGGAGCCTCCTCTCAACAATAAGATACAACGAAAAGGAGTTAGAAATTTTAACTCAAAAGGCCAAAAAATTTCTAAGTCTTGAAGACAGGCGTCCTGCGAAATGTAGGCGAGCTTTGTCATGCAAGCGAGCTGACAAAGCTCGCCTATCAAATAAATTTTGCCTGACAAATGCAGAGGCTCACCCGCACGAGTCGAGCTCACCTAATCGAGCAGAGCTCGCCTGACAAAGGTAGAAGCTCGCCAGACGAAGATCGAAGCTCGCCCGACAAAGTAGGGCTCGCCTGGCGAAGGCAGAGCTCGCTTGACAAGCAAGCTCGCCAGAATAGCAGGGCCTTGCCTGAATAGACGAAGCTCACTAGAAGATGAACAGGAGTTCGTTCGTCTTCTTCATTTTAAGTCCCCTTGACTTAGCGCGTTGTGTTTGAGCCACGGCGAGGGCAGCAGCGGCAACGTTGGCGGCGGCAGAAGAGGAAGTAACTTCATTCTTCCCCTTGGAATCGAGCACTTTAGACCTTAGGGCCATTACAAAAGCAAGATGGAAGAGAGAGGTTCTTCGAAGGCTTAAAATTTTTGAAGGAAATAGTAGTCTCCCGACGAAGGAGACGAACGTCTTATATAGGGAAAATCTCAACAGTCGAGATTCGCTAGCTCGGTCGAGATGAGCGGCTCAAATCGCCTAC
Organism: Asparagus kiusianus; assembly: GCA_022839385.1. Classification (NCBI taxonomy): domain Eukaryota; kingdom Viridiplantae; phylum Streptophyta; class Magnoliopsida; order Asparagales; family Asparagaceae; genus Asparagus; species Asparagus kiusianus. Next base: position 38,687 of record BQKN01055477.1, on the reverse strand, counting down.
AACGGTTTGATTCGACAGTTCGAATCGAACGGCCACGAACGCGGCAGGATTTTTAGAATTCCAAAATGAACGGCCAAAATGAAGCAATTTGACTAAAATGCCATGATCTCTCATCGAATCGACGGTTGAGATCAACAGCGCTACCAAATAAACGGCTCAGATCGAGCACGTGAAGACGAGGCGCCCCCCTTAGCTGGCAAGCGCAAGAAATCACTCGTAGAGACGTGGCTTGCCTGCCACTGACTTGGGCCTCACCTGCAGTGATCTAGCTCTCCTGCAAGCACGAAGCTCGCCCACATATTTGGATCTCTCCTGCCAAAGATTTGAGCTCGCCTAAAGACTCGAGCTCGCCTACACTTCATCGAGCTCGCCTGAATAGCTCAACTCAACCAAGGGTCTAAAATTCACCCAAACTAATGAATAGTGATTCTCTTCATTCAACGTATTCCAGACCACGTGCAACCTAATTTAGATCTGAAAACTTTGAAGGGGTCTTGTAGGCAATAAAAATTACCTTTACACAAGAGAGCTCAAACCTCACCTATTTGAGTTTGCTTGCGTCCTCAGCTCGCCTACATTAGAGGGGTCAAGGTTGCTTGAGGCCAAGCCATGCTCACCTATATGTTTGGCTCGCCCGCACGAGCCAAACCTCGCTTGTTTGTTTGGCCCGCCTGCACATGCTATACATCACCAAACCTCGCATGTTTGCTTGACTTACCAACACGAGTCAAGCTCGCCTGATTATCGAGCTTGCCAGCACGAGCTCGACCTTACCTGAACGCCTTGCTTGCCCACATGAGTCAAGCCCGTCTATAGTGAGTTCGCCCGTACAAACTCAGCTTGTCAATGAATGCTAGCTCACACGTTCGAGGGGCCCGCCAGCTGACCATGCCTATTCGCCAAGCTCACCTGCAAGCTCGCCTAAACTGTGACGCCCCTGGGTTCACACAAGGCTGCAGTCCAAGGTGAAATCAAGAATGTCAAACCTGTCATGCACTACACCGTGCAATAATACGTTTCACCGTCACAATAAGTATCCATCTAGTGGAATCAGCAACAGGTATAGGTACAAAACAGGCAAAAGAAAATATAATGGAACAGTAATAAACAATAGGTGATCTGAAGAAAAATAGTCATCAGTGATATGAGTAAATAAATCTCTGAGAAGAAACAATATCTGAGCTGAATACAAATGTCTCGACACAGGGAGAAATAACATTTAGGAACCTCGCCTTTACAAAAACTAGAATAAACTCTCAATTGTTCATAAACAAAATTTATTGTGGAGTTCAAACATATACTAATAATATCTATGAATAACTGCTAGAGTAAATCCATCAACCTACGGCTCTCCGTGCACCTGGCTCGTTACCTGAAAGTGGGGAAACAACGAGCGTCAAAGCTCTATAGCGGGTAACATCACAACCAACCCCAAGGGAGAGGGCTCATTGTATACAGAAAATACAGATAATATATAATAGATACAAAATCATTAGTCCTAACAAAGAGGGCTTTAATATTTAGGAATTTACAACACGAGCATAGGTACGTCGAGCGAAATAATCCAAACAAGGAAACCCTCATATATATACCTCGTTATCTCAAGTTGCAAACCCTTAAATATCAAACCCAAGAGCTAGAACAGGAACAATAATAATAATAGGAAGAATCGCACACCCAAACTCCGAACTCATATACTATCTCATGTCACAACTCATGTACATGTCATGTACAGCATATACAGTATAAATGTCAAAATCAAGGTCTAAATTGATGTCCAACACATGGACTAAAATCAAAAGTAGTGGATGTCCAACACATAGACTGAAAGGTGGTTGTCCAACACATGGACTGAAAGTAAACGTCCAACACATGGACGAAAAAGTGAGTGTCCAACACATGGACTGAAAAGTAAATGTCCAACACATAGACTAAAAGGTAAATGTCCAACACGAGGACTGAAATGGATTATAGTCCAACACGAGGACTTTAATGGATTATAGTCCAACACGAGGACTTTAATGAATTATAGTCCAACACGAGGACTTCAATGGATTATAGTCCAACACGAGGACTGAAATGGATTATAGTCCAACACGAGTACTTTAATGGATTATAGTCCAACACGAGGACTTTAGTGAATTATAGTCTAATACGAGGACTTCAATGGATTATAGTCCAACACGAGGACTGAACAAACTATGCCAATATCTAAGAGATATGCGAAAAGATAAACTTCACAACTTTCACACAAATAATTCCAACAAATAATTTGGCTGCACCAATCTGGCTGCCTACGTACCCTCTTTCTCAAGGGATCAAGTCTCCCGTAGTTCATCAAAGATATTCATACAAATATATGCAACTCTAGTTTACCGTTTATCACAACAAAACTAACACAATATGTCAATAGAACAAATCAGATCATAATCCCATTGGGATACACATATGCGTATTACTACATACTTATGACTATAAGTGTAACAATCGAGCGGCTCAAACTCCGCAAACACATCTCAAAACAACGCAAACAAACTTCAGAGAACAAGAAACTGAGGCAAACTGCCCAGGAAATGGTCCGCGCTACTGTTAGTAAAATAAGCATATCATTTGCTAGGAAAACTATTTTTAGAAATAGTTTTCTTTTTTGAAAACTAGATTCACACATCTTTCAAATGGAACTAGTTTGGTTGAATTTGGAATTAATTTGTTATCTCAAATATCCAGTTAATCATTATATATGTGCAGCAGTTTTCCTGCAAGACATGTTGTTGGTAAAAAGAGTATATCTTTCTCTATACAAATCATTTTATAGATTTTCTTTCTGTTTTAGAAACTAGATTCACATATCTTCCATATGACACCAGTTTTATTCAATTTGAAGTTCAAAATCAAAACCAGGTTTCAGTTGAAGTTGATCACACGGGTTGCAGTTTTCTGCATGACATATCGTTACTAAAAAGACTATATCTTTCTCAATATAAATCATTTTTAACTTGTTAAAATTTCAACTAATTACTGGGAAGGTTTGGGTAGGAGATAATCTTTCCTTAAAGACGTGTGCAAGCCTCTGAAGATGATATGAAACGACCGCTTACCGCCAAACACCACAGATCTCACATTTCCTTCGATGTTCGCCTCACGAACTCTCCCAAAAACACAAGATTTAAAGCTAGGGTTTTAGAGAGGAGGGTAGGGGCTGCTAGGGTTTGGTATTCTGATGAAGATAGATCTTTTTTCGTGCACCAACATGTTTTTATATAGCAACAAACCCGATTCAAAAAGCCCAAACCCGAAACCTATTAGAATCTGGAAACATCCCGTCAGTCTACGATATTTTGGCTGTAACTTTCTCATACAAACTCAGAATAAGGTGATCTAAGATTCGTTGGAAAGCTCTTGAAGAGACCTACAATTTGCTCTTTTACATTTTTCCAAATTTCAACTGTATCTATATGTAAAATGCATATACTTTTAACTAGTGGTTTTTCCCAGATTCAGGCCCGTGTACGTGTGCATGATATCACTTCTATATTCACATATATACATTGAATTGATCTCAAATCAATTCCTAGCATACTCAAATATTGATAAATATCATTTATCATAATATAACATATTTATTATTATTTATTATAAAATAAAAATAAAATTTTAAAATTTTAGGGTTTTACATAAACGTTCAAGCAACTCTCAAGCTCGCATGCAAGCTTGTCAGCCCCGTCTAAACAGTGCAAGCAGCTGCTTGGTCGTAGGAGTAGGCCCATCCACTTCCCACATCCTGGATAATGAGGCATGGCTCTTATCCCCCCTATAGTGGTCACATCCCATAGCTATAGGGGAGTATGCTACTCCTTACTCCTATTAGTGGTCACATCCCACAAATTAAGGGACAACTCATGCCATCCCTTGCCTATTTATAGGACCCATTTGTCAATGCGAAAAGGAGGAGTTTAGCTAGCAATTGGGTGGAGAAGGTTGACATTTTCAAGACTCATCAACCAGATGCTGGATCATTTGGAGACTTTCTCTTAAGTCTCTTGGCTTCTTCTTTTTGGAGACTAGCTAATTGGCTCCCTCATGGCTCTTCAAACACAGGTCTTCATTGGCTTGCTTAATAGAACCTTCCTAGTTCTTTGCTTAGATTGTTGAAATAGACTCAATCTGAACTCTCAGATTTGAGACTCATTAGCTCTCTGCAAACTCTTGTATTGTAGCCCTATCAAAGCTTTCGGTCTTGATACTCATCAAGCTTGGTTATAATTATACTCAATCACACAAGAGCTTCTACTACATACTGAAGCTCAACTACAATTTTGATCGGATCGTCCAAGGAAAGCAAACTCGACACAAGCATTCGAGGGAGGCGCTCTATCGCTGCCGAAGAACTCACGTTAAACAAGAAGAGAATTCTCTTTTCTATTGTAATCTCTTTGATTCTGAATTTGTAATAAGCAATTCAATTAATACAAATCTCCATTAAGCACCAAAGATTATTACCCACCTACACTTATCAATCAAGTCGATCACCCTCATTCACTCGGAGCTGAGTTGACATCTTGCGTTGCCGATTCGAGAGGCGATACTTGTCGGCCTACTCTCTAAGTTGAGCCCTGAAGACTTCATCGGCCTACTATATCAGCCGACAACTTGTGTAACTAACTAAAAAGATGGTGCTTGTCAGCCCTCCACCAGATGACTGTAGAAGTGGTACTTCTCACCTTTCTCGCAAGAAGTCATCCCTTCTTTCCATGCAGAGTCGAAAGGCGGTCTTCCTCAAGCTCACCACTGACAATCAGTCACTATCACATTAAATGCATGGTCAAAAGTCATCATCACTCTAGCCCCCAAAAGTCTTCATGACTCATCGGGCTCCATCAGAACCAAGTAGCTACTATCGCCTTGCACTAAATATGTAGGTGACACATGCCACCCACAGCCGACACCTGTTAACTGTCTGCCAATTCAGCTGCCTGTCAGGACTCGGTCACAGTTATATATTTAGCCCTCTCAACTGAAATTACCCTAGAGGGGGTGAATAGAGTAATGTGCTAATCTAATCCGATTTAATGACAATTAAAAAACTTATTAACAAATATCCTAGCAAGTTTGATACTCAACAACTTATATATGCAAGGATATGTAATTAACACAATTGTGAAATAGACATGAAACAATATAAACAAGATAGTGGGCAAATAACCAATGCAAACACAAGAAAATAATCATGGAGTTCGAACCTTCTGACCTATGTCTCCACTCCCCACTCTCGAGGAGAACTCCTCAATATCAACCGGTTATCAACGCTAACCGAAAACATTTACACCTCACAATCTCGGTTTTCTAGCTCACCAAAAACTTTCACTATCTCTCACAATGCAACCATACTCTACACCCTCTAAGTGTTAGCCCGTGTCACCTTCCTTAAGTGCTCGGATTTACAACTTCTCCCTAGGCTTTACTACCGATGTCACTCCTCTTGGAATCGACCCCGTCTCTCACTCATATAAAACTTAACAACACATCTTTTTGACAAACAAACTTGCTTATTCATTTTGAATGGACTAATGGATTTAGGAAAAGATATAAAATGGTATAATTAAGTCTTTAATCCATGAACACATACTTTTGCAAATAAACATGATTTCATAAATTTGTTAAAGCTTGATTTTAATGAAATTATTGTAAGCATGTATAAACATGAAACAATTTGTGTAAATATAACTATATCTATTTGTTTCATATTTATATGGATAAACACATTATTTTAAAATAAAATCAATAAATAGGAAACTAGTATATATGTATATGTATATAACTATTAGTTTCATATTTATACGATTTAAACTTGAAAACGAAAACAATGAAAACAAAAGTAATGTGTGTGTATAGTTTGAGCTCTAAGTATTAACACGTAGGGTATAAACACCTACACTAATATAGCAAGCTATAGGTCTTTAATAAGCTTGTTTTGGTTTGCGGATGAAGCTTGAACTTGAATCTTTGACTAGAATTATATTGGCTTCATTCCGATTCCGTCAACCTCCTTTAGATATGATCATTAAGCTCGATTCCATCCAACCTCCAACATCGATGTTTGTCTAGAATACCTAATAAACAAATACAAACACTAGACAAA